>BQNB010210151.1:0-10289 GCA_026074375.1 Tanacetum coccineum
CATAAATACTTAACTCTATCAAGCATTCCCAGCGTCCGTGTCAGAAGCCAACAACATCCGTTTGGCAAGCAAAATTACATTTGTTTTGGGTTTTTGGTACTTTCATGCATGTACAAATGTAGAAATTGTTCTATATTTTGGCATACGTGACAGTCTCAGAATCCTTAGCGTACATTTAGAGATAATGTTGCCTTGGATAATTTATTACATAACATATTGTGAATGTCGTTCTTGATGAACATTGCTACATTAACATGTTGAGTTTACTTTTGTGAAATGGCATATCCCATCAACAGTTTTTCTTCAAAATAATCAATTCTACTGAACATCCCTAGCGTCCATGTCAAAAGTCAACAACATCCGTTTGGTAAGTAAAATTACATCCGTTTGGCTGTTGGCTTCTGACTGGGCGCTAGGGATGTTTTTTAAAGTCTGCTAGGGGTTTTGTTACTTTTACGCGTGCTCAATATGTAGAAAATAATCTACGTTTTAGCATACGTGACAGTCGAAAAATCCTTAGCATATATTCGAATATCACGTCGTCCTAAACCATTTGACAACGTGCCAGAGACACCATGATAAATCGCTCTCCTATTATTTTTACATAGTCCGATCTTCACTTTCCTTATTTATATTCGTTAATGTTAGGAATTTTGTATAACAGACTTAATTCTGTTAGTATTGTAGTTAATTCTGCTAGTGTAATAGTTAGTACTGGTAGAAGGTTTATCATAGTTAGTACTGGCAGTATTAAATAGTTAATACTGTTTGTGTAATAGCTAAGTCTGCTTACGTAGAAATTGGTTAGAGTTAAAGATATACATGAGATATCTTAGGAAAAGATATGCATTATCTTTATACACGTTTTGTAAAGCCCATTAGGGTTTCCTTAGTCTATAAAAGGATCCCTAGGCATAGTCAGTAGATATAGTTCTAAAAAAAGATCATACAGATCGTATAGCAAATCATAGTTTGTAATCTGTAACTTAGGCAGATTCAAAGTTCAATATAAAAGTGTTTTGATTATATTCTTCTTTACATTGTTGATTAAATTCTGCATAATCAATAATGGTTAATCATTGTTTCATCATTGTTACTTTAGATTTATCTAAGGCAACAAACCCTTTACAAGCTAAAGGTTAAGATCCATTAAGCAAAGGGATCCTACAGGTTTACACCCTTGATAGCTCAAATCTATCATTGCTTACTAGCACACCGACTATACTTGGTCTTGATGTGTCTTCATAACAATCACCGCTCCTAAATACTATGAACTAAACATCACTCCTTTCTAGACACACTCATTCCGAACAATACCGTAGGTATTTTCACTTCGGAACGACTCGGTCATAATGACTCGCATGAGACTCTCTCCATGCAGTCGATAAGAATAGGATCATTTGCATAAGAATCTGTAGTAGGGTAAAAATATTTTCTCCTTCCGGAAGCTTGAACCAAACATTTATCTCAATTACCAAGTGTTTTAAGGGTGACGATTTATTCGACATAGCGTGGTTCTTCCTAAATTATGCATAGTTGATCAGGTAATGCGTAATTGAGGACCAAATGACATCATGTCCTTCTTCGTCAAAACGTTTCTTTTCCATACGCTACACGCGTAAATGATTTTCAAGAAAATTTTCAAAGTGTAAAAAGAAATCAAGTTATTTCAAAAGAGAGGAAAGAAAATAGCATCATTCCATCTTCAATCCTTATTATTTATGAAAGAAAAGTATATATACATATACATATACATATATATATATATATACATATACATATATATATATATATATATATACATACATATACGTATATATATACATATATATAAATTTGCAGAAGATTTGTTTGACACCATAGGGTCAGTTTATGAAATTTAAAAACAAATTTTCCATTGTTTACACAAACAATTTATACAACCTAGTCAATATGATTCGCGCAACGACATTTGTTCAACACACAAATTCGTTATTGCAATTCACAGTTTTAAAATTATCAATTCACAAAACATTATTAAATACAGTTTGGTCAACGGTCACAACAAGTTTCAAAAATAATACCCACTCATGGATTATGCAAGCAAGTAACATACATGTGTGGAGGATCCACCAACAGGAATCATTCCACACTCGGGGTCAAATCAATCTCACACAAGCCGAGTGCCTCGGGGGTAACCACGACCTCTAGGCTTCACTCATAGTACAACCTATACAATGACACCTCCTCATAACTCATAACCGAGAACAATTACAACAATCGTAATAACAACGTCGAAAATAACGTACATACATACCAATTTCCTCAAAACGAGATACATCATTGGATTTTAAAGCCAACCGTAACGGTTCTAAGTTCTCAATACATAAACTACATATACATGAACTCTCCTAGAGTTCTAAATCAAAAGTAATAGCTAAAGAATGCACGATCACCACACCGGTGACAAGATTAAACTCTGAGGCAATAATTATCCTCAATCCAATGGAACTAAATCTTGGAATCCTCCTACTTACTAGTACGTGGACGGTAAAAGTATGAGGTTTTCGTCCACGGAAAGCATTTCGAGTATATTTGCCATTTCTGCGATATCTCAGTCGTCGGGCGTCGACATGACTCCATCCGACTTCCTACCGTTCCATGACCTTTTACTGCTTTTATTTACTTATCGTTATATAGTGTCTGTCTCTATCTTCTGCTTCTACCCCTTTCTGTCTGTTATTTAATTTTCTGTTATTTATTTTCTGTTAATTTAATTTATTGTATTATAATTCAATTTTATTAATAAAAGTGTAACATTATCCAACATATACTACTACATAAAATAATTACCAAGTCGAACACAAGTTAACAAAACAAACCGAATAATTTGAGCTTATAAAGTATAAACCAAAAACCATAAGGCTCGTGAAGTTATAAATAAGCTTAAGAGGGGAGGGAGCCCATGGCTGTTGGCTTGGTGCCAAGCCATGGCGCCAAAAATGGGCCAACGGCGCACGACTCCTTGGCTCGCGCCAAGGTCTTCCTGCGCCGTGGCTAACAGCCCACAAAGCCAAACATCATTTTTTTTTTTATCTATCCGTTAGGGGGAGCGGATATTCAAAAAATACCCCTAAACTCCATAATTTTAAAAACCCTTTAAAAATCCTATAAATACCTCCGCTTTTTATTTCAATTCGCACATACACTTTCAATACATCTTCTACTATTCAATACTTCTCTTTTTTCTTTCAATATGACAAAAAAAACTCAACGAATTTGGACCGCAACCGACACATACGATCATTAATGATGCTTTCTTTTCAACCCGACTATGATTCTATATATGCGGGATTATGAGTCGTATCAACTTATGTGTTAGTGTGAGCAAAAGCCCGGGGGTTCCAGATTGAGGTGTCCACAAGGAGGAGGACATATATATTTCGTGAACGAGAAGAGGCGGAACAAAGGCTAATCGACGACTATTTGGTGACGACGAGTATGAACTGAAATATCCTGAAGAAAGAGTTTAGGCGCAGGTATCGTATGAGTTCTACACTTTTTAATAAAATTACACCAACAAATCTATAAGTTATAATTTGAAGCCCCTTGCCTAGTACTTTATGTATTTTAGAGTACGTATCTGTTGCGAATCGGCGTATAGTATTGGTCCTATTTTAAAGTGCACATCCGCCATACGGCACTGCACCTGATGCATTTGATGAGTATTTTTACAAATTGGTCTGAAAAACCTACACACGAGAATGCTTAGAATCACTTTACAAAATTGCAATTCACGGTATATATATCATAATAATTTTTTTAAGAAGCCAACTGGCAACTAATATTCAAAAAACAAATCAATTGCAACAAGAACAAACATGGACTCTCGGGAATGCTTCTGAGTATCATTTTAAGCACTCACTGGGAATTGGAAAAATAGGCCCAAAGGCCTTACATGGGCAGTTCAAAAGGAGTACTCATAAATACCCAACTCTTATGTTAGAAGCTGTTCAGATCAAAAATTGGGAATATTTTAGGCATGCCATATTTTTTGGGGTTCCTGGTGCGAAAAATAATTTTAAATGAGTTATATGTTCCCCCATTATTTGATTATGAATTGCAGGAAAAGGCTCGCAGATTGTCCGTTTGTTGTAAATGGGCATACATATAGGAAACTGTTACTATTTAGCCGACGTATTTATCCAGCATTGTCGAACGATTGTCAAACGTTTATTCTGTTGCAAGGGTAGAAAAATCCCTTGAAGTATAAGAGAGTTCAAGAATCTGCAAGAAAAAATATTAGAACAGGGCATTCGTAGTCCTACAAGGACTTTGGGGTAATATACGACAACCCGCGCGTAGCAAGCAAATCAACACCCTCAGAGAATCATGTATTGTTGTAATAATTTACATAACATGATATTGGAAGACGAGGGATTTGAAGTTAACTTCAAGATATGTTCTCCTGATTCCAGCACCGAACATTGTTAATAAGACTGGGTCTAAAGATGTGACTTAACACTTTCGGAATACGAAAAAACTTCGCGATAGAGAAAAAAAAAACCAACAACGAATCTTCGAAAAGACCTTGTGAACAATCTATGGACTAAATGATATGAGTAGTCTTGTGTTTTTATTTAATGTAATGTTTAATAATGTAAAAGTTTAATGTAATTTTTAAGTTTATTTAATAGGTATTATATTTATTAATTGAATAAAATTTAATTTGGAATTAATTATAAAAAAAATTGTTAATGGCATCAGAATTCTGGTGCTCAAACCACGTCCCACTGAATTCTGGTGTCATTGGCATCTCTTGTGGCCAAACTCCATTTTGCTGACGTGGCACCACTTTTGAAGTTTGGCACCAAGAGTTTGTCACCACAACCCCTGTGCCTAAACACCCTGAGACAACTGATAGACACTTTGGCTGGCATTTATACATACACAACGTCTAGTCATCTGGATGATGCGTAAAATTGTTCCCACTGCATATAAACGAGTTTTTATTGGTAACGACTTTTTGTATTTTTATAGTCATTTCGTACCCAATACATGTGTAAACAGATTTGGTGACACGTCATCACAGATAATATTAGCCCTTTTGTGTTGTAATTTGCTACACAAGCTTGTTATTTTACCACATATTAAATAGCAAAATAGTAAAAAAAATTTGTTTATTTTAGTGTGCGCAAGTAAGATCAATTTGGAAAAATAATACAAAATTAAGTAAATTTCTTCATTTCACGAGACCACAAAAATCTTCCTACTAAGATATAGGAAATTTGTTTTACTGGTTCTCTTGTAAACTAATTTTACAATTTACACTTAGTGGAATGTATCTAAATCATCTTTAGTTGGAGAAATCCTTAATACATTATACAAAACCAATAAACAACAAGTGTTAATGCAGTTTGGATGAAAGTGAGTGAATATATGGATTGGGAATCCGCAATTATGTTTAGTCCCGTGATGTCCTGGAGTAGATTTTAAACAAACTGGCTAATTATACGGCTCAAAATAATTGTCATTAGACAATAATTGTACGGTTTAATAAAAGTGAGACTAGTGGACTTTTCAATTAATCAAATATTATATTCTTTTTTAATCGGTTGAAATGAGAAGTTGGCAGTTATTTGAGACAGAGACAACTGATAGACACTTTGGCTGGCATTTATACATACACAACGGCTAGTCATCTGGATGATGCGTAAAATTGTTCCCACTGCATATAAACGAGTTTTTATTGGTAACGACTTTTTGTATTTTTATAGTCATTTCGTACCCAATACAAACAGATTTGGTGACACGTCATCACAGATAATATTGCCCTTTTTGTGTGTTGTAATTTGCTTACACAAGCTGTTCACATTTAAATAGTCAAATAGTATAAAAAATTTGTTTTTGTTTAGTGTGAGCAAGTAAGATCAATTTGATAATAAAAATTATGTTAATTTTCTTCATTTCCACGAGACCACGATAATCTTTCCTACTAAGATATAGGAAATTGTTTTACTGGTTCTTGTAAACTAATTTACAATTTACATTAGGGAATGTTCTAAATCATCTTTAGTTGGAAAATCGTGAATACATTTTACAATATCCAATAAACTACAAGTGTTAATGCAGTTTGGATTGAAAAGTGAGTGATTATATGGATTGGAATCCTGCTATATGTTTAGTCGTGTTGTCTGGAGTAGATTTTAAACAAACTGGCTAATTTTACGGCTCAAAATAATTGTCATTAGACAATAATTGTACGGTTTAATAAAAGTGAGACTTGTTGGACTTGTTCAATTGATCAAATTTTTTATTCTTTTTTATCGGTTTGAAATGAAAGTTGGCAGAGTTATTTTGAAGGACATTCAATAAACAAAATGTGGTCATTTTATTTTTATAGATGTTTCATTTGGGCAAGTCGGCACACATTGTTCAAAAACATGCGCCGACTTTTGACGTATCTCACAAAGGGTAGTCGCCATGTGATTAGTCGGCTTGCAATGTCGAGTTAGAATCCCAAGTAACCTAAAAAAAAGACGGATGAAGTATTTTATGAAGGCCACTTTACATAAGTAGAGCTGTTATATTTTCCTGAAGTGGAATAACTTAGATCTGATTTAAGCTCCAATAAGCTCAACTAAATTGATTCGGCTTTCCAAACTTTAATTGGTGTAATCAGACTTCTTAGAGTGGAGTTTCGAGTCAAAGTTTGTCGGAAATTCGGTTTTTAGATCAACCAGAATGACCGAACCGGTTCGATCTTACAAAAAAACCCGACAATTATGTCTTGTTGGACCGAACCGGACCAGACCGGACTATTTCGGTCCTTTCTTTGGTCTGGTATTTTGAACAAAGTCGGTTTCGGTCTGATCCGGATTTGGTTGGATAATCTTTCCTACTAAGATATAGGAAATTGTTTTACTGTTTCTTGTGAACTAATTTACAATTTACATTAGGGAATGTTCGAAATCATCTTTAGTTGGAAAATCCTGAATACATTAACAAGGTTTTTAGCCCGCGCTTCGCTGCGGAGCACGGGTCTAAAACTTGTTTGTTCATTTTAAAAATCAAGACGTATGACTGCAAAAGTATTGATTCACGAAACTGTAAATGCTTCCAATGGTCGGTGTTGCATGCAGTAGGGACTGAGCTATAAAACCGTTCATTGCGTTAAAAATAGTCGCACACATCATCGCGATCGCGAATGACTGCGCCCCCCCCCTTCAACCCAATGTGCAGTAGGCACCTATAGCTACAGACTATTTTACATTATCCTACGATTAACAGAACTGGTAAGTTTTAGTATATTAACACAACTAAACATTAGTAGTACATGGAATTACAGCAGCTGCGGTTCTAATCTCCTTTCTTTTTTGGGCTTCAAGTGATAGTTCCTTGTCTAGAGATCTTTTTGCAGTACTTGCTCTTGTTTCTATTGTTGCTGCAACAGGTGTAGTATCACTTTCTATCTGCTCTGGGTCAGCAAGCGAACGGGGTATTGTTGAGACGATTGTCTCTGCAATGGTGTCGATGACGTCGGGTGGGGGTGTTCCTGTAATGATTGTGTTTCAAAGTTAGGAAGTATGACAGATAATGAACGTTTGTATGAGAATGCAGGCTGATTTTGGGCAATAAAACCTGTTTTAAATGTATTTTTATCCTAGCCATTTATATTTTTAATGTAATTATGTTCCTGTTTGGAAAAATTATGTTATGTGTTCTGGAATATAGTTTTGTGAGAAGGCATGTTCTTTGAAACCTGTTTATTATAAATAATCTGTATGTTTCTGCATTACAGGGGTAAATAAAAAGGGAGTGTCATGTCTATTGTTGCTGAGGGGTTCTAAAGTTTTTTTTGGAAAGTATTCTTGTGATGTCAACTGTTGTTGATGGGTTGGGGTCCAATATGTGAAGATTGTTTTCTGAATTGATAATGCTTAAAGTTTGTAATGTTTTGGATTTTTGTTGCATGGGGGTTGTATTTTGTTGCTTATTGGGGTATGCAATGTTGTTAGGAAGTATGACAGATAGTGAGTGTTTGTATGAAAATGCAGGCTGAATTTGGCCAATAAAACCTATTCTAAATGTATTTTTATCTTAGTTATTTATATTTTTAATGTAATTATGTTCCTCTGCATTATAAGGGTAAATAAAAAGGGAGTGTGATGTCTACTGTTATTGAGAGGGTCTTAAGTGTTTTGGATAGTCAGTGTTTGTATGGAAATGCAGGATGATTTTGGGCGATTAAACCTGTTTTAAATGTATTTTTGGCTTAGCTATTTATATTTTTAATGTAATTGTGTTCTTGTTTAGAAAAGTTATGTTATGTGTTCTGGAATATAGTTTTGTGAGAATGCATGTTCTTTGAAAGGTGTTTATTAGAAATCTTTTGTATGTCTCTGCATTATAGGGGTAAATACAAAGAAGCTAAAGCTGACAAAATATTTTTGGCAGTGTGTTTTTTTTGTCAGTCACGGGTATTAACTTTTTTGTAATAATAGAGGGGTAAATGAGTGAGTGCCTTTTAGTATTTAAAGAGGTGAAAGTGACACATGTTCAAGCAGTTGGTTATTATGGATTGTAATCACTAAGAGTGTTTTCTATGTGGCCGTCACCCTCATATGTAGTCCCTGGCCTGGTACTTGTAAATGGTACGATTTCAGGTCTAACAACGCCATCAGTAACATTCAAACACAATATGTCATGTAAGGGGAGCTAGTCTTGATGAAGAACCAACATACCCGCGACACCTGAAACAACATGAAATGAACTGTTAGTTATTTCTGAGAAATTAATATATCGTTTAGAAAACTCGAAAGAAAAGAACAAAAAAAATAATTACCAGGACTACATATTGCCCGGGAGCAAGAAGTTTCTTCCAATAAAGCTGTTATTAAAGGGCTTGTGTACATACATCCTTGTTCATCAACTATAGAAACTGAAATGCGATGGATAACAGGCGTTGCAGACAAAATTAAATACACAAAGTGAACATTAGCAAACCAATTTACGTTGCATTTGACACTCAGCATCAATAATACTAACCTGATTGGCTCACGTAGTCTGAGCCAAAGCTATTCAATCACATATTTCTAAAACGGTCAAAAACCGTTGAAACAACCACATTATACGGTACCGTCTTTTCCGCGGAGGTTTCAATAGACAAAGGCGCCCGACCGGCTGTCCCAACATTAACATTTTGAACACCGGCACATGGCAATTCATTACCATCAGTTGTGCGAACAAAGAACACTAAACGTGAAAATGACAATAAGAAGACCCAAAGTAAATAATATACATAGAAAAACAACAAAAATTTACCTATAACAATAGAATCCCCAAGCGACATAACATCAAAAAGACGACCTCGACATAATCCATCACCACTTGGACTCGTGTACTGTATCCCAGTCATGATCCCAACGGAAAGTCACAAAACCCAAACCCTACTCGTGTAGTGTATCCCAGTCATGATCCCAACGGAAAGTCACAAAACCCAACCCAGTGTTAATAACGACCGAGAAACAAAAAAGCGACACTTAGATACTGAACCTAATAACCCTAACCCTAGAAAGTAAAAGTAAAAAACGCCCCCAAATTTAAGAACCCAGAAATCATGCGCTGCCTAAACCTAATCGAAACTGAAACTTCTAAAATCAATTGCCTAAAAGTAGCCGAAACCTAAATGTACGGAAACCTAGAACTAAAACATCAACAAAAAAACAGTCACAGATGAAAAGAGCATGTAAAGAACAAAAAAAACACAAATCTAATAACACAACTTACAACTTTATCTATGGCGGATGGAAAGGAGAGCAAAAAAATATTGGAATTGTATAATGTGAAGAATATAGAATAAAACACCACAAAGAGTACAGGTGGCATCCATGCCCGAGAGAGAATTGCATCGTCATCATCTCTTTGAGACGGATGCGTAGTGAGAGAGGGAACGAAAAAAAGAGATAGTGGGGCAAACCGGGCCGGACGGATTATAGAACCCAAAGGGTGAACCGGGTTTTTTAAAGCAATTAATGTCACCTCGGGGTGACAATCTTAACGTTTAATAATAAAGGTATAATAATATCCAATAAACTACAAGTGTTAATGCAGTTTGGATTGAAAAGTGAGTGACTATAAGGATTGGAATCCTGCTATTTTTAGTCATGTTGTCTTTGGAGTAGATTTTAAACTAACCGGCTAATTTTTTCGTTTCAAAATAATCTTTTACTTGGTAAAGGAAAAAAAAAGTGGGGACTTTTGCATTTAAAAAAAAAGAATATTTCCTTATTAGGTATGATGCTTCAAAT
>BQNB010210152.1:0-10289 GCA_026074375.1 Tanacetum coccineum
TGTGGGTTTGTCACCTAAAAGGTGCGTTCGGTTTGGGTTTATCACAGAAATGGGTGCGTTGGTTTTGGTTCATAAATAGATTTAGGTTCATTTTGTTTGATAAAACGCAGCAAGGGCGCGTTGGCTGTGTAAGCGCACGAGGGTGCGTTTGGTCTTTAAAAATGACCAAAGGGGTGCGTTTGGATAGGGTTTGGCACTAAGGGAGCGTTTGGCTGTGCAGTCTTAACGCACAAGGGATGCGTTCGGTTGGCAGGTTCACAACAAGGGCGTGTTTGGTTTGGCGGGAAAACAGCCTTGGGTGTGTTTGGCTTAACAGATTGCGCCATAGGGTGCGTTTGGTTTTGATAAAAACCATAAGGGGTGTGTTTGGTTTGGATAATAAACATAAGGGTGTGCGTGTGGTTTTATTTATCAAGCAAAATGGTGCGTTTGATTTTCGTATATGCACCGAGGGTGCGTTCGGGTTGCTCATACACCACTAGGATGCGTTCGGTTTGTCTTATCACCACCCAAGGGTGCGTCGGTTCACTGTGCCGCCACCCTAGGGGTGCGTTTGGGTGGCAGCCACCCAATAGGGTGCGTTTGGTGTGGTCACAGCCACAAGGGATTGTTTGGTTTTAGGGTTAACGCAAAACAAGGTGCGTTTGGCATAAGAAAACAATACAAGGCTGTGTTTGGTTTCAGGGTTCGCACCACTAGGGTGCGTTGGGTTGGTTTAACCGCACATCAGGTGCGTTTGGTTTGGACAGCACCCAAAGGGTGCATTTGGTTATGATAACAACATAGGGGCGTTTGGCTGATTTAATTTCACCAGCGGGTTGCGATTGGTTCAGCCCACTAGGCGCGTTTTGTTTATATAAAAATTTGGCCAATAAAAAGTATACCAATATTTCATAGATATATATTAAATTAATTAATGGTGGTTTAAATTGGTTAATAAACGTAGTATATATTATATATTTTTGGTGATTAATAACCTTAAGGGGTGTGTTTGGGTTGCAACATGGATTGATTTAATTGAGGGAAAATAATTAACTTTTGTTAATATGGAAAACGTTAAATAAACGAATAAGTAATGCCGAGATTTTTATAAATTGCTACGCTTAGTAAACTTTTACAAATCTACTTTATTTATTATCTTGAATTGTCTTAAGAATTATTAAATCATGTTGACCCGATAATCAAGCGTAAGCTATAATTTTAGAGATTTCATTTATCTAGCCCATAACTTTTATAACGTTGCTTTATTTTTTATAAATGAACTTTCTATTAAATCATTTGGGGATATCCGGGCGCGTGTCAAATTATTTAGCGTCATTTATTTTATCACCTTTCTTATGTAATACTTGGAAGGTATTATAAATTAGATCATTTTATTTTAATTGTCACATTTTAAATATAACGCGGGTCGTGTACTAAATACACTTCAAGTTATTCTTTTGGGTGTGTATCTTGTTATATAATTCACGATGTGAATTATAAACTTGGTCATTTTTCATTATGTAATATATACGGAAAATATTACACACTTTGCGTTTATTTTTTATTTATTTTATTTAACCAACCACCAAACTATTACAACTTTAAATCTAAATCTTTATCAACGTGTCACATTGATGTAACCATTCATCGGGTGATCCAAATACATTACCCTAGGCTAGTGGGACTTAGCCGTTAAGATTAGTTGCAACTTCTCGATCGAGCCGCTTCGTCTTCCGTTCGTGTTGTGCATATTAGATGCCTATCTGTCAATCGTTCTACAACATCAATGTGAGTTTATAGCCCCTCTTTCACTTGTTTTACAATTGCTTTACAAATCTCGGGGGAGAATACATGCTCAATACAACTTGTTTACATATTCGTTTGCAATATCTTTTACATACTTGATTTTGCAATTCATTACAAACACAATTACATGGTTGATTACAAACTTGGTTTCATACTTTGTCACATACTCATTTGCATACACGTTTACGAAATTGTTTACATACTCATTACGAACTCAATTACTTGATTTATATCACACTCTTTTCTACTTATGGATCTAAGTACTCAAAGCTATTTACGAATACAATAGTTGATTTTTATTGGACACAAGTGTTTTCGGTTATCATCTCATGTTTACATGTGCCTAAGTAACATAACCCACCATTGCCCATTATCATGAACTGTTAAATTCTTGACCGGAGGACCGGTTAAGGAAGCGCGAGTGTATAAATAGATCTATTTGGGATTGACATCCCTATTCGGGTGAGTAGCTCTCACTAGTTTCGACCGTACTGAAACACGAATGCATACATGTCAGAACAATTTGGATGTTACGGGTTTGAACATCTACACGGGCCTTTATTTGCATTAAATTGCATACATAGATGTCGAGCTTCAGTGTCATGAGCTTAGCGCAACAGTAGATATTATTTATGTGGTACTGTATCTGTTATAGTAGACCCATACATTTTGGAAAATCAACGATCTCACTGTCCATACTACTTATTGAAAACAGTACTAGTTATGGTGATACCTAGCTAATCGTCAGAATTCACTTAAGTATGATTATTGGACAATAGGTCTTGATGTCTGCGTCAGTAATAACCTCTATCCCAAACTCAACAGTGAAAGAAGTCATATCTAGAGTTGTTGTACGTACGATGTCTTATACTCCCATTAACCACTTTCGCTGCTCCCGCGACGCTCCTTCTCTCGATCAGGTCTCTCGCAAATCAATCCCACTACACTCTCCACTTATAAATCACTTTGGATTCCAACAATACATTTATACTTACAAACTCTATGAACTCACCAACTTTAATGTTGACACTTTTAAGCATGTTTTTCTCAGGTGAATTAGATGCTTGGCTTACTTGATGTGCAATGGAGTCTAAAATTGACAAGATTTCATTTATGGATTTCTACTTACATACAAATGATCAAATCTCGTTGGGTTATTTTTAAGCTTTTCATTGTGATGCAATTATGGGACAAATGTTATATAAATTTCAAAAAAATCAACGAGAGTACTTTTCAAACGACACATTTTAGAGGTCGTTTCTTGTATCCTAGTGCTATTGTATTTATGAAGTAACGCACCGGACTATTCCGCTGGCGACAACATGTTTGGGGGTTTACAGATTGAGTATCAGAGCCAAGGTTATTGAGAAAGGTTGCCATTATACCCTGATATAACCGTTGTCACAAGCATTGCATCACATCAAACACTTTCAAAGTGCATACACATTACTTGCTTACTTGCTTACATTACTTGTTACATTATGTGCTTACATGACATACATATATATTATATATATATGCTTACATCCCTTTGTGTATATCGTACTATTATTTTCGCTCGCTCTCTCTCGCTCGCGTTATTTATATAAATACCAGAATATTTTTAAGACATTGTGGGTTGCACAATGGTCTCATTCTACTCGTCAGACATTGTGAGTTGCGCAATGGTCTCACTTCGTTCTCAGACATTGTAAGTTAAACAATGGTCTCTAAGAATAGTATTTTCTTCATAGCTTTATACAATATCGTATTACGTGGAGACCGTCATAAATTTTTGTTTACATGGGATTATGTATGAATCTAAGTATTACAAGTCTTGTATGGGCGGGACTTGTAATATGATGATTGATATGATAATTGCTATGTTAACAAAGCCCGTCACAGTTCTGTTTACATAGGATTATGTATGAATCTAAGTATTACAAGTCTTGTATGGGCGGAACTTGTAATAGGATGATTGATATGAAAATTGCTATGCTGACTCGTTCATAATGACCTTTACCTTATGTACTTTAGCCGAGTACTCATTAACTGTCTTGAACTCTATGTCGATTTCCCCTAATTGTTTCACCCTCCGTCTCCGAAGACGAATTTTAAATACTCGTTTCATACTCATTAGAGCATCGGCATCGTTATGTCGTTCACCACCTTGAAAACTTTGTGTGTACGCGTATTGCATCAGGAATTATTAGTAGGTTGATTTTATCATATATTTATTTGAAAGGATTAGGACGCCTCTTCGTTTAAATAAATAAATTGTAAATCACCGAACCATAAGTTTATCAATTCATTATTTACATAAATTGGGACGCTTCTTTATGCAAATAATAAATTATAAATTAGTGGGCTTAATGGTATCCAATATGACACGAGTAGAAACTCGAGTCCGATATTCACCAGAATCCATAAAAAGGTCTAAAAACACAATCGTGTCTTACCACTCAGCAGAATCTTAAGACCTCACTTAAGCTACCTTATCTCATTCTTAAGTTATTTCCTTTGCCGTTACAAATCTTTACGATCACGAACTGTTTGTGGAGTTAACCGACTTGTGAACACTTGAACTAATGGAGTTGATTCATCCTCGAACTAATGACTAAGTACAATATTCTGCCGTCTACCGCATAAGCTCTCCCGCGAGCTCCTCCCATTTGTTGAACTTTATTATAGGGATATTGTTTCTCGAAATGTCCTCACGCTCGGCATCCCATCACCTTTTGTAATAGTTATGGTCGTTATGGTTAGTGTTGTTGGGTCCTGGAGCGATCCCAACTTGTGCAACTTTATCCAATAGGTAATGCAACCCCCCTTAAACTAAATAAACATCCATCGACGAAAGAGATAGTCGGACTATTCATTTTGGGCCACTAGTACGAAGACTTAGGTCATGATACACTCTGGTACTTCCAAGTAAGTTGGATACTTACATCCATAAGCCTCGTTTGATGTAAATCATCGAACATTACGGATATCAGAATCGAGACTTCGTCCTTGAATATTTGAAACCTTATATAGACATACTCACGCGACTATACTTTCTCCTTCGATGTTTTCACTATCAAGAGACTTCCTTCAGGGCGCATTATATCGGTCATAAGATCTATAATGATACTTTCGAGATACCTATTTTAAAGGGTTAAATATTCTGGTCAAACTTAACCAAATTTTTTTTTTGTATACGGAGAAGTGTCGAACCACCAAATTTTGCTGAATAAAGTTATCAACGTCTTGTTTAGAACGGGTTTATTAAATCTTAAATCTTTTCTTGATCACACAATCGGTTAACACAAATTTAATCTCGGGACGAGATTTCTTTAAGGGGTAGGTACTGTAACATCCGGAAATTTTCGAAATTTTAAAGGACTATTTTAACCTTTGACTTTTCAGGTCTGATTTGACTTTTTGACTTTTGGTCTTTTATTGTCACATAAAAGCGATTACCGCGTAACCGGTAATTTTTCGGAACGTATTTAAAGGAGATATATGTTATTCCTAAGTAGATTTATCAAAAGCGACTCGCTAAATCACGTTTTCACGACTCGGACTCTAAAGCAATTTGAGGTAAAACGACATTCCGGACACTTTAGTCCTAAGTTGATTTATCAAAAACGACTCGGACTCTATTCCTAAGTTGTGCACTTTTGTCCCAAGTTCAGAGGGCTTTTGAATGAACGTCTCCCTTTAGAATAATGTTATTTTTGGTCATTTTATCTGTGAATATTCTTGACAGTTAAAAACGGCGAAAGCACATCAGACGTTTTTGAACCAGTCCATCAATCCATATCAGTCAAAGCCTGTAGACACATTACTAAGGTATTAAACCTTCTCTTTTAGAAACGTTTGCTGTTAGATTTATATTTGTGTTTTTACACTGAAATGTAGTTTTTGTGTTTGGTTTGTGGAATAGCGTTTGGAAAGAGAATTGGAGGTACCTGATCTTCTTCCTAATTGATCAATTGCAGGTTATTCTTATTCTGTCCGTGCAGCCGTCTTTGCATTTGGAAACATTGATCCAACTAACATGTAAGCTTATCCCTCATAAATTGTACATTCACGAACACACAGTTATATATATAGTTATAAAGCTTGGTTTTCATTTTTTATGAGAAGTTTGAACAGCGTACAAACTAAGTTGTAGGTCTACTAATAATTGCCATTATGATTTAAGTTGAGATTTAGAGTTTGTTATATGATTGTGCTACTTTTTTATGCATGTGTAAGTGATGATATATACGTTTATGTTTTTCAGTACCCGGATATTTCTTCTTGGTCCATCTCATCATCATTACACCCCTAAATGCGCTCTTTCAAAAGTAACAATTTTCAAGACACCAGTTGGCGATCTCCCTATAGATCTTGAAGGTACTTCTGCACTATTTCAGTTGTGCAATTTTTTCCTAAGTTCAAAGGGCTTTTAAATGAACGTCTCCCTTTAGAATAATGTTCTTTTTGGTCATTTTATCTGTGTATATTCTTGAGAGTCAAAAATGGCAACAACACATCAGAATACCATCTTCTGTACGAAGTTACTCAATTAGTTTTGATTATATAATATCATATAATCACGGGCCAATAAATGTTCTAGCCCTATCATACATGGCCTAATAAACGTTCAAGCCCATACGATCAAGTAACTTTCTATATCTCATGCAAATAAAAATGTTCGAGATATAAAAGGTGCTACCATTGGTGTGACTTATAAAATGAATTTCTGCAGATATTCGGGTACAGGATGTCCCTTTGGGCTGAATTTTGGTGGCATAACAGAAGTTGTGAACCGTTTCTACTTGGGTTCCTCATAAAAAAACATATATGTACTAAATTTCTTTCTTAATAAATTGTAGTTCATTTGGGATATTGATAATGTGCGTTAATACGAGTATTGTTAATTTATACCGTTAATGTTTAGTTATGGTATGGAGTGTAAACAATCTCTTACGATATTCTAATGTGCATTGAGTTTGGTTAATACGAGTCAGTTAATTGTGTTTTCTGTTAGTACAGTAGGCTAGGTTTTAAGTTCAGTTTCATATGAATTGTAGTTGTTTCAAGATATTTTGATGTGCATTAACTTCTGTTAATATGAGTTCTATTAAATAGGTTTTCTGAAGTTGGTGCTTCTGTATGGTTTTGATGGTTTACTTTATATCCATCAGGTATGATGTGTACCATCAATTATGCGGCATTTACAATTCCTTCAAATGATGGAATGATGAACATCATTTATAGATGGACCTAAAGTAAATATTGTTTAGAACTTCATCTCTTTATTATTAGTTGAGCGTAACGCGAAAGTAAATATTATTCTATACATTCTAAGCAAAATAACATTCCGAAAATAGCGGAAGTGGGGACGGCTTATTTGACTAACCTTATGGATATAGGATACGAAAACACTTAAATACTATGGTTTTATATTACTTTTGTATTTGGGCAAGTAGATGAACATAAAAACCATTCTATTACTATTGTATTTGGGCAAGTAGATGGACACAAAAAGTATCTCAAACTTGCAGAGCAACATTAAGTTGGGGCTGGAACGATTTTGAACGGATTCATGTATTTTAAACTTATTTTGAAAGAGCAACATTGAGCGTCACGTTTCAATTACATGCACCAGCATACTAACACCTCCCCAACTCACACAAACATTACGAAATGAATAATTAGATACAACCCGTGTGCATCGCATGGGTCTGCATGCCTTTTAAGAGTAAAAGATCAGACATACCTGATCTCTTTAATACAGACCTCAACCCATACAAACTAATACAGGCTAAAATGAATCAATACTTTTGTCAAATATCCATATCTCTAACAATAGAAGCATCTTGTCTCAGATGACTCTGTAAAACAATATCTCTGATAATACCCAAAACCCAGAGGTTATCTCAGAAATTAGAACTAAACAATTTCACCTCAATTTATCAAAAAAAATCATATCCTCAAAATACATATTAGTTTTGAGGTGAGTTATATTAAAGAGTTTAAAAAACAGTAGATCAAGAGATCAATCCTAGTAACTCATTATTAACTAACATAAGGCATCCACTTTCACAATCTCACCCATCTTTTTAATTAAAACTCACATTCACTCTTTTTTTTTAAATAATATATGTCAAAATCGTTAATTGTTGCGCGGAATAAATTACACGATTACGACAAACATTTAATTATCATTCAGTAGAGGAGATTTTTCATATACTTTTAACAAAATTTTTTGTTTCTTTTTTGGTAGGTTTTTGACGGTATACTAGTTTGCATGATATATCACATGTGATATTCAAATTTGTTATTTTAAAATGAACATAAGTATTTTAAAACTCTAAATTATTCAACGTTTTTGGTATTGAAAAATACACATCCTAGCCATATATAGCACATAATTTTTAAACATCCAAATCAATAAAATTTATTCATAAATGTTAAGAAAATCAAAGATTTTGTTTTAAAGTCAAACTTGTTTTATGTATTGCATGTGATACAACACTAATTGGTGAGTTTCAACACTAAACATGTTGTCATAAAATATGCAAAAGTATTTGTATAGAACTTCAAAAGATTTTTCATCTTTTTTTGCATTGAAAAATACACATCTTTAGGTTTTCAACCATATATCACACATAATATTTGAACCGCTAAATCAATGTGGTTTATTTAGAGAAGTTGATGAAATTAGAAAATAAAATTTAGTATTCAAATTCGTTTCACATATCACATTATATTGAACATTTAACATGTTATCGTACAATAGGCATAAATATTTGTATACAACTTTAAGGTTGCGTTTAGTTGGAGAAATTTTTTCGTAGTTTTGGGTTTTCAGATTTGTAAAAAAAGGAGGAGATTAATTCTTCACAAAACATAAAAAACGCGTTCATGTGATACTGTTTTCCGTTCTTGTTGGGATTAAAAGCCTTCTTGAAGTTACTACTACTAAGGTTTGTATTACTGCTACTAAGCAAAAGTTAGTGTTGTTCATTAACTTTAATAAAAAAATATGCTAAGTAGTTAGTGTTGCTAGTATAAAGTTAGTACTGCTAGTTCACAGTTACTACTGTTAGTATAAAGTTAGTACTGCTAGTTCACAGTTACTACTATTAGTATATATTAGTACTGCTAGTGTAAGGTTAGTACTGCTGGTGAAGATTGAAAAAAATATTCTGTAACAACCCATAATTTTCATCACTGTAATTTCCACTTATATTATATTAAATACTACTTTTTCACGGGAAATTTTTTGCTTTATTCCATTATGTAACATAGTTTACATTTCTAAAGTAAACGAGCTCATGCAACCTACCAATGCCAATTATATCTACGTTTATATCAAGTAAACGCCTTAATATGTCAAGTCAATATTCTAATATCCACTATACCATGTACGTTATCTATTTAAAGTAGTTTTCATAACATTATTACTAAATGAACATTATCCGTTAATGTTTATTCCAAACAAGTATACAAGTGTTCAAGGCTTATGTACAAGTATTCTAGCATAACTTTTGAATATATTTTCCCTCTTAAAACCTAGTACAACCTTCTAGAACACAATATACAATCCAATTAAGCATGAAATTCAAATAAGTTAATTTTCCCTCCATTTTCTTAAGTAATTCATACCATCTTTTTAGCAATATGTACAAGCCTTTCAAATACATTATCTAAATACTAATTACCTTTGAATCCTAACCCTAATCCTAAACAAAACCCTAACCTAAACCTAAACCCTAATTCGAACCCTAATCATCACTAAACCTAAGTTTAACTTAAAACTAATCAACTATACAACCTAGAATCACCATGACACCTTCCTAGCATCACCTAGCAGCCAATAAGTAGCTTCATCACCTACTTGTCACCACAACTTGGCCACCAAGTAAAGCCACCACCTTTCGCCACCTCCTCCCTAGCAGTGACCTCCCCACAACTCGACACCTCATTCTAGCCCTCCATAGTCACAAGTAGCCTACCTTAGTCACTAAACTTGCTCCCTACTCCAAGTATACTTGGTCACCAAGTTGCTAAACTTGGCCACCAAGTATTCGTGACCCTATATATAGCCGATCCAAACATACACTTTCATATCTCATTTCACACATTCTCTCCCACTCAAACCATGTTCTAGCCATTCCCTAGAAGTAAGAGAAGCCTCAAGAGTCCTTAGAAGCCAAGAACCAAGAGCAAGAGGGTCTTGAACTCCATTCCTAACCGTACGAACTCAAACAACCCATTTCGATACGTTCTCAAATTTGTAAGTTTTCTACAAGTTAGATCAAGCATATTATTATTTTTAAACTATCATAAGGTCTATTAGATCCCATATGAACCCTTGTTTGAGCCTTAAATTATAAAACCTATGCGTTTTTGCTAAAACCCTAAAACGACCCATTTTTGATATATCTAGCTAACAAATCTTTTTTCTAAATTTTTCTTATGTTAGAACTTCTTATTTTAGCTTATAATAATAAGCTATAACCTGCAAAATTGATTTCAAAATA
>BQNB010210154.1:0-10289 GCA_026074375.1 Tanacetum coccineum
GCATATCCCTCCTCTTTGTGATCCAATAGTGTTTATGATGTCTAGCATAATCATGAATCTTATTATCACTAATGGTTTTCGATTTTTAATTTTCCATACCCTCAACTTCTAGCTCAGTTAATGGTACAATACATAAAATCCTTTAAACGACTTATGAGGATGACCTGCATCACATCCTACAACATGCATTTTTCCAACCAGAAAAAAAAAATTTGCATATAGTTTTAGAGATCTACGGGTCAAATTGCATTACGGGTCACATTGCATTTTCTATTAATTTATATATCAATTACAGTTCAGTCGTATTTTCTGATATGAAACGGGTCAGTTTGCATAAACCCAACACATTTATAGTTGTCAAATACCAAATTATTGCAAACATAAACCACGAAAACTATGAACCATTTAATGTGTCCTGCGAACCTTAAAAACCAACAAAGCCAAACATGCAAATATACACATAAAGTGTTTAATTCCACACAAATATAAACTTGATACTGGATTCTATAAACCATATAATGCAAAATATGAGATGCACCAAATGCACCTTCAAAATCAACTGGTCGTCAAAATGATTGGTTTTTGACCGCATATTAAGGTCAAACTCAAAACATGTAAACTAAATACGACAAGCTTGATATGATATCCAAGAAAAACTAACTCAGGAAACCATTTTTTAAAGTTCTCAAAAATCATTTATGGCTTGAAGCTGCATCAGACATGTCATCATACTTCACGAACTGTGACATCTGTTGTGCTGCCAAGTGGGCATAGCAGATAGGAGCAACTGCACACATAAATGGCAAAACATTATTACATTCTTGATATTAACTTGAAGTATTGAGTTTTAACATAGCTACAGAATACATATATGGAAGTTATGCAGAAAAAAAGTGGTTAATACTTACCCACAGAAATGGCAGTTGTGCTTCTTTGATACCTGCATCATCGATAATCCCCCCAAAATTAGTAACTAATTAACTATTTACTATAGACATTGCAGTTGGTAAATCTCTAAACAATCATGTGTAATAATTAGTTAGTTAATTGACATACACATATGACAGCGAATGAACGAGCTCCTGTAGGTCATCAGGAGAAAATCCAATTTGATCAAGAAGAACATGGTAATGTGTAGGCCGTGTAGTTCCCTAGAAACAAATCAGAGTTCAGCCACCGTATTTTATCATAGAAATGAAATATATGTATAAATTAGGCTTTGTTAATACTCACAATGGGTCCATTTTGAGCACACATATAAAAGTCATTGTGCTTCGGATGACAGACTCTATTATCAATGATTGTTCCTGAAACAGTCGATATAAAATATAAAAACTTCAGTTTTTGTTATTTATAAAGCACAACATAATCGATAATCAGATACTACCTGGTGGAATTTTTTGCATCAGAGCTTTGCTGGAAAAACTTGGTGTGGTGAGTTTTCTGTGCCACAATCAGCATGAATTTTGGATCCCATGTTTCGTCCAAAAACTTGCACGCCTACGTGACACAATATATACTTTTTTAGATGATATAATTATCAAATCAATAAGACAATGAATTTCCTGCATTGAGTGTTCTAACCTGCATGATCTGCTCAAGCTCTATATTCAGCACCTGGTTGAATTGACTCTCACTAACCCCGTCCCTAAAAATGATAATATGTTGTGGTTTCAGCTGACGGGTGGTACTTGTATAGTAGTCATCCAACAGTTCTCTGAAATCACAAACAATATTAAAGCTAAAGTTTCAAGAGATTTGTAAATGGTTTTTTAATAAATGGAAAAGATTAAAAATTGGACTGATCATACCTTAATCTGTCTGCTACGGGTTTAAATAAACCATCAATCATCTCAACACGGGCAGATTGAGCACGAACAGATGCCCTGTATCAAGAAACCAGTGGCCACTGTCTCGAGCTAACAACCTACACATTCCCGAAAACAAGTTTTTGTTATGAACCAACTAAAGATTTAACATCTGAGAGGCACATGTGGCCAAACCGAATCTCCGGCCAAAACCAACCGAATTGCACTTAGTGTTTAATAACAATCAAACCGATTTCTGATAACTAATCAAACTATCCAATTTACTTTTAATTTGTTGATAATAGAGTTACTAAAACTGTATTATGAAAATGGGTTATAATAAAAAACAACACGTACAGCTGCAATAGAGGGAACATCAGAACGTCCAGGTGAACCATGAGACACGTCCATTCCAAAGATGATGGTAGGAGTCCTTGAGACTAATGGTATTGAATGCAAATACTCAACTGATAGCAGCGAGTTTATACCACCCATCTGGAATAAATAAAAAAATAAATCAGACCCGAGTTTTAGAAAGAAAAAACAAGATACTAAAACTGTATTATGACTTGAAATTAAGACCTTTGCATTGATTTTCAAAAGCAAGTTTGTAAGATACTGATCGTTGATACAATATACAATAAAAAAATAAATCATAATATATTCTGTATGTACGCTATGAAAAGTTGCAAAATGTGAAATTTCTCACCATGCCTTTGGCTCCAGAACATCTAAGTAGATCCGTGCACATATGTGGAATGTCACATCGAGAACTAAAGTTCACGATAGCCCAACACTTGATCTGTTTTGGGTCAACAAGTGTCTGCAGCCAAATACATACAACCTGGAACGTGCGCTTTTAATAGCTTCAAACTTCTTTTCAACAAGATCAGGAGCCAGGGATGCGTCTTAATGTAATTCTCTTGACATCACTGTGTACGGATCATCAAGCAGGCTGCAAGAATAACACAGGTGTATTTATTTTACAGATCATAATATTATTCTGTATTTATGCTATGAAGTTGCAAAATGAGAAATTTTACCATGCCTTTGGCTCCAGAAATCTAGTAGATACGTGCACATATGTGGAATGTCACATCGAGCACTAAAGTTCACGTTAGCCCAAACATTGATCTGTTTTGGGTCAACAAGTGTTCTGCAGCCAATTAATACCAATCAGAACCAAACACTCAAAATTTTTGTTAGTTTATAAAATAACCAAAATTTAAAGGACCTTGTCATTGGAAGTTCCAGGCGACCACCACGAGGGAAGAAGCTCCTACGTTGCTGTTGTTGGAAAAACATAGTACATAATTATCAGTGGTCCATTGAACCTATGTATCACTATCAAATCAATGTATCATTAGTTTCCAAACCCTAACATGGAAAGAAAATAAAAGATGAAATAATTTTGAAACAAACGAAAACGTGTGGGTGGTAGCCCATTAGTACTAATTGTAGGCCCAAACATTATAAGTTGGATAAAGGTCTATTACATTATAAATATACTCTTTTTAGGCAAGAAACGACGTCGTTTCTGCCTAAAATGCTACAGTGCTACAGTGTTCGGCCTATTGGGCTTCCAGTTTGGGCCGGCCCATTTAACTTTTTTTTTTTTAATAGGCAATCATGCTTGTTACATTACATTACAATACATACATTTACCGTTGTACAGTAGAAGCTACAGTGCTTCTACAGTACTGGGCTCTCACTTTGGGCCTGGGCTCCCACTTTGGGCCGGCCCAATTATTTATTTTTATTTTTATTTTTAAATTTTTGGCACAAAATAGAGAGAAAAAAATATTACAAAAGTACCGATTCAACTTTAAAATAATCGACATAGTCACAAACGTACAACTTTAGATTGCATTAAACGGTGTCATTTAAAAAAAAACCCCATATAGCAAAAAAAACAAAGCTTTAAACATGAGGCCCAACACATAAGCCCATATAAAAAAACAAACTATTAAACATGAGACAAAAAAAAATTCGCAAAAAAAAAAAAAAAAAAAATTACCGCAACATAAAAAAGCTAAAAAAAAATTTAAAAAATTTTACCCGCCCCCGAGCAACAACGCGCGGGACAAAAAACTCTAAGTAAAAAAGGAAAAAAAAATAAGAAAACAAAATTATTAAGCATGAAGTGATCAGTCTATGGAGAAAAAATAAACCCGCACTTGTTAGGGGGTATATATGAGGATTAAAACATGAGACCCCGAAAAAGATAAAACCAGCCACAAAAAAAAAACATATAACCAAAGAAAGAGAACCTTTTAAAAACATGAGGCCCAAACATAGGTCATAATAAGAAAAGGTATTCTATATCACACTCTCTCGGAGAGACTGCGAATTAAAGAGCATGACAGTGAAAAAGGCCGAAAAAAAAATTCTTGTAATCCCATATTTTAGCGTGCTTTCATTTCTTGAGTGGCCCGACCACAAAATACTGGCTTAACCAGGGGTGGCTCAAGGGTAAGGCAAGTAAAGCTAGGGCTTTAGGCCCCCAAATTTTTAAGGCCCCCGATTTTCATAGACCTGTATATATATAGTCACTGTCATGGTTTTTAGGTCGTCATCTATAGAAATCCGATTATGAAAGGCCTCAAATAGCCCCAAAAAATTGAGAACTACCGGTTCGTAAACATAGGCAACTAGAAAAAACAAAAGCAAAACCCTACTCGACTTTTTTCCTATATCGTTCTCTAAGTCTATGAACCGTTGATTCTGTTAATAAGATTCAATTGCACTCGTGTTTGATTGTTACTTATTCATAATCAGTGTGTTCTTGGAGTTTTTATATGATTGGGTTTCTAATTCGAGTTAGGGTTTCATACTTTAAAATTGCATCTTCTGGGTTTGCATCTGATTCTTTACTAATCTACTCTCCTTGTTGATTACGTGCGTAAGAAGGTGCGGCTAATAAAAGCTTAAGTCGATTGGGTGCTTCTTAAACCTTTCTTGTTGGTTCTTTGTGCCGAATGAATTAAACTTGTCCTAGGGTTTATTTTTTGTTATTGTTGATTGTTGGGATTTAAAGTCACTTGATGATAATTAGCTAAAAGACAGTTTTCTTAACCTATAAAGTTCTATAAGCTATAACAATTGTTCGGATGTTAACCGTATAGATTTATTTTCGGAACTAAGACTTTTGAGAGAGATTATACATTTAAAAAAACGACACAACGATTGATATTCTTAACTATATTAGAAATTTAAGTTTTTTTCCATAATGCTTATGTCGCATATAGAATGTTGTTATTAGTTTCAATGACAGTTTCTTCGGCGGAAAGTAGTTTTTCAAAACTTAAGTTAATTATAAACTATTTAAGATGAAAAATGTCACAAGAAATATTAAATAAATTTTCTCATTTATCGATTGAAAATGAAATATTATACGATATTGATTTTAATTTTTTTTTATCAAAGATTCGCATAAAGAAAGCTAGAAAGGTAAATTTTGTATAAACAAATTTTGGCAAATAACTTCATAAAAAGGCCCCGTTTTAAAGCATCGCTTTAGGCCTCCCCGAAGGTTGAGCCGCCCCTGTATATATATATATATATTTCTAGTATTATCAAGATTAGAGTTGTATCTTAATATATTATTTCTAAGCTACATGTTTACTTGAAGGTAAATCTTCTCTTTTTTTCTTATACTTTGTTTTATAGGCTTTTTATTTTTCTTTCTTTCTTCTCTCTTTCTACGTGGGATGTGTTTTCTTTTACTTTTTTTAACATGGGTTTTTCTTTTTTACTTCCATCTTCTATATCTAATAAGTACACTATTATTGTTTGGTTATTATTAGTTTTTTAAACAACTAAATGATAACTCTTTTAAGTTTAATCTATATAAATACACTTATTTATCTTATCTGAACTAATATAAAGCATTTGAATGTGCGTTTTTATTTGCATAAGTGTTAAGTGATTTAAGTTTACACACTTTTACTTTATAGAATGATCTTTAAACATGTTTCAATCAAATTAGATTGATTTATAAACTTATAGAAAGCATTGTAACTCTTTCTAATAAACAAGTCATTCACGTATAACAACTATAGACATGACATACATCATGGATTATGGAGTATCAACGTAAATTTTAAGATAATTTGATATTTGATGAAGTTGAGTGTGACATTGAGCCAATAAGGGTTATGTTATATTTCACTCTTACGAGTTGATTTATGATATAAGTTGCGTGCTATAATATACGATTTTGAATGAGATTCGAGTCGTAAGTTAATGGTTATATGTTATGCACACAAATACATACAAATAAGCCACACACATAAAAGCATACATAAGTAAGAAAACTTAAAATGAGAAGGATGATAAATTATTATAACCACCTATTTGAGTTGTTTCTACTTAAACTAGATGCATATCTATCCATTTAGATGCATTTCAATTAGTTTCGAAAATAATTTTGAAGTAAAAACGAAGCAAAGTAGCACTAGCAATAAATTTGACCCGCATGGGACAAAAATTACATAGGATACGCCTAACTTGATTAAATGCATCTTATATATGTACATGCATCTAGTTTTCAAACATACACACTATATTAATTTTGAAAAATATCCTCTATATTAATCCGAGACTTTTATTCATCTTGCATTAATCCACGATTGCTACTAAAACTTTACTAATTTGTTTTACTACTTTAGTTCATGCTCGTTTATATAACACCTATTTTTCACCGCTTTTGTTCGTTTATATAACATCTTCATCCCGCACCCAATACCAATTCGTTTTTCGATCCAAATTCGTCATCCGGAACTCAGATGATGTTATTGTCATCTTATGTGATAATGATGATGAAGACATGCTAAAGCCGATTGTTGAGAACTTCATAATCAAGTTTTGGTAGTTGGGCAGAAAAGGGTTTAGAGTCCAATTGATAAAAGTGAAGTGATGAAGATTAAAAGTGAAGCATATTTGAACTTATGTTTATAAAATAACGTATGAAATAATCATGCAACTATAAAAGCTTGTCGTTATAAAGTCATGTTGTTGTGCACGAGTACTCGTCTAGTAAAAGTATAAATCACTCAACGATGTATTTTTATAAGATGATCATATCACATCTCAAGCGATATATAGTATTTCTTAATTTTTATAGGTGTTTAATCTTACTCGATATTTTATCATAACACTAATTCGATGTTATTATACTAGGTTTTACTAATTCATGTAATTATAATTTTTTAGTTTCATTTTATTTTATGCCGCCTTGTCTGCGACGGAAGCTGTTGAAGAAATATGCAACACCTAAAAATGAAGCTCTCTAATAAACACATGGTTTGAGAATATTGTTATAAATATTGATTAATGGATAATGGGGTATTTGCTTTGTTTATTGAGTTAATTGCATAAATGGTCCCTGTGGTCTGTCGGGTTTAACGAAAAAGGTCCCTAAAGTTTTTTTTTTCCCGGATCCTGTCCCTAACGTTTTCACCCGTATCGGGTTTAGTCCCTTGACCAACATTTTCGTCACTTGACCGTTAACTTTATGGGTATTTTTGTCTTTTCAAATATATTTACATTAAAACCTATATAACTTTAAAAATATGGTCCCTGTGGTTTATGTGATATCACATATTTAGTCCTTCATTTTTTTTATATTTTTTTCAACTTTCTAATTAATGTGTGTTAATTTTTTTTTTAAATTTATGTAAGAATATTTAAAATTTTCGGTAAAAAAAATTTTTGAAATGTTTTAAAAAAAAATTTCTCGAAATGTTTTAAAAAAAATTCGAATTTTTTTTAAAAAAATTTCTCGAAATGTTTTAAATTTATGTAAAAAAATTCGAATTTTTTAAAAAAAATTTCTCGAAATTTTTTTTTTTAAATTTATGTAAGAATATTTAAAATTTTCGGTAAAAATTTTTTTTGAAATGTTTTAAAAAAAATTTTCTCGAAATGTTTTAAAAGAAATATAATTTTTTAAAAAAAAAATTTCCGAAATGTTTTTAAATTTTATGTAAAAAAATTCGAATTTTAAAAAAAATTTCTCGAATATTTATTTTTTAATTTATGTAAGATTATTAATATTTTTCGGTAAAAATTTTTTTGAAATGTTTTAAAAAAAACTTTCTCAAATGTTTTAAAGAAATATAATAAATAAACTGTTACAGTGGACCATTTCCTGAAACACAAAAACCACATGGATCAATTTCAGAACAAGCACGAGGGTATTAGTCATTTATACCAACTAAACCAACAATTAACGGTCAAACAAACGGAAAATGTTGGTCAAGGGACTAAACCCGATACGGGTGAAAACGTTGGGGACAGGATCCGGGAAAAAAAAAGTTTAAGGACCTTTTTCGTTAAACCCGACAGACCACAGGGACCATTTATGCAATTAACTCTTGTTTATTTGTTATAAGTGTTTGAAATCGTGAAAAACACATTCTTGTAGCATTATAAATAAAACAACTCTATGCGTGGTTTAAACTCAATTTGAATATAATTGTTGCAAGTTGCAACAAACAATCTCATTTTTGTTTTATAATTAAAAAATATAAAAGTTTTATTATCTTTTCTTTTCTTTTCTTTGCTAACTAGAAATACTTCGACAAAAAGAAATAAGAAATGAAGTTTGAAAATATCAAAAGAACAAGAGAAATTGAAATTATAGGAGGGCATGGTTAGTATACTTATCCCACATCGCTTGAAAAGGAAAACTTTCAAGAGAAAAAACTATATATAAGCAAAGCTGCCACCCTATTTTGAAACATAATTAAGCTTTAGATGTTATTAAACATTGATATTGTGTTTTTTAACAATATTTGTTGAGCTTATAAGTTATATATATTAACTTTAGTTTGAGCATTAGAACAATTTTTATAACTGTAATGTAAATGAGTTTTCGAGCTCGAGCTTGAGTTAATAAGCGAGCCTATCAAGCTACATCTTTTATACGAGCATCTTAAGCCTGAAAATTAATTTATTGTAACAGTACAAAAAAAAGTAAAATATCTTAAACGAGCTTCGAGCTCGAGCTCGAACAACAAAAATATATTCGAGCTCGAGCTCGAGCCAATTAATAAAAGTTTATTCGAGCTCGAGCCGAGTAATTAATAAACGAGCCTAGCTCGTTTAGGCCAAAACTTGACTCGGCTTGGATCGTTTACACCCCTACCCTCACTTAATGTTATTATTACAAACTTTAAAGAAGTTAGATATTAATTGGTTAAGGGTAAAACTGTCATTGTGCAAAAAGTAAAAGAGAGAAAGCTGTAATGATGATGTTTTTCTTAAACTACGTGTTTTTTATCGGTGGACTATAATTATGGGACGGCGGGAGTATTTTATTAACTATAGTAAAAGTATGTTTCATGCTTATTTTGAATTAAAAAAATCTAATATCTTGAAACTCCACTAAATTTAATGCTTTTGTATTTAATGAGTTTTATAAAACTTTAAAAAGTTTATGCAAAATGAAGAAAAGTTTATAACAATTTTTTTATGAATTTATGACTTAAAATAACTAGTCACCATTATAAACCATTTCAAAAGTCCACCGTAATATATGTCCTTAAGTTCAAGATTTTGAGAAAGACTATATTGTTCTTGTTGAGCTTTGTAGATGAAAACTCAAACATAATAAACATCTTGGTGTTCGAGATTACATCTACTAAAACACATTATATATTTTTGATGAGGTGTAATTTTATACATTTTTTCGGGGTCATTAAACCTCCAAAATCATGCAAATATGCTCAAATATTGTACTTAATTGTTTTTTTTCTGTTATTTTAGCATTTGGGAAGCACTTGGAGGAAAAACACGTGACTTGGTCTCGATTCGGGAAGAAGCTGGACAAAAACGTAACTTTTCAAGCTGGCGACTCCATCCTGACGCATTCACCAAAAGTGCCTAGAAAGTGGAATTTTAGACAAAAAGTGTGGCTTCTCAATAGGTGGAGACGGTGTAACAAAAACCTTTTGACGCCGTCAGGATTGCATAGCAACGACATCACCAAGCTTGGCGACGACGTTAGAGTTAGCCAACAAGAAGAACCCCTTAGAAGATTCGACGGGCTGACGACGTCACAAACCCTAGCGACACCGTCAGAGCCCACGTCCTATATATACAAACCTTATATATGTCATATTTTCGTGTGAACACTTGGGAGAACTTTTAATGCAGTTGTTTTGTTTGACTTTTAGGGTTTTCTAACATTTTTGTACTCACATACTCACATGTTTAATTGAAGTGAAATCTCCTTATTCATTTAATCATCCAATATGTCTATGTGTTGTTTGATTTTATGTTGTTCTTCGCTTTTTATTAACATGCTAGGCTAATTTAATTAGTGTTTGCTTATGATTGCATTAAACATAGTTTGTAATCTTTGATGTGGAAAACTAGAAGGGGGTTGAATAGTTTACCGCTTTTTAATTAAAGGTTTTAAATTGTTTGCAAAATTTTAGATTCAACTTTATGTGAGTTCAACACTTGCACAATATG
>BQNB010210155.1:0-10289 GCA_026074375.1 Tanacetum coccineum
TGATCACGGATGTCAGAAAACCCGACTCGAACTCGATTAAGTCATGCGGGTCGGATTACATGGGTCAATAATTTTATTCGGGTAAACTTGAATAATAATTAGGGTCGGGAATTTGGTCGAAAATATTTGACTAACCCGGGTTTCGACTCGGTTGACCCAAATAAGGTTTTTATTTTTTTAAAATATAATTTTATGAATTACTATTTAAATGAGGACACATAAGCCATTTTACTACATTTTACTAGTCCACCCGAACCTGATTGGACTCGTACCGAAATTGATCCCCCGAATTGATCCGAACTCAACTAACATGAATTCAAATAAATAAGATTTGGTTCGGATATGTTATTTTTAGCATTGACCTGAATTTACTCAAATCCGACTAACCTTACCTGATTTTCACACCCCTAATTGTGATTACGCATATTCTCTTTAAACAAGACTTTATAATATAAAAAAACCACTAAGAAGTCGATGTAAACATATCTACAGTAAGTCAACATATTCTTTTTCAAACAAAAGTACAAATAACCACCTATTCATGGAGATTCCATGAATATTCCATTCGAAACAATTGTGAGAAGTTGATTCTAACACATTTTTCTTGTTATTAGCTTTCTCTCTTTTATAATCTACAAACGACCATTTAGCCACAGTAAGGCGACCTACATTTTTTATTCTTTTTTTTAAATTAACGCAATATTAAAATTCATTAATAATAATAATAAGTACATAATTATTCAAATATAAACAAAAAGTTTATACATATAAACTTATAACACCAAAAACATTTAAAACTATAAAGGCATGTACTATAACTAAATAACTACAATGCAGCTTCCCAACCTTATAAAATCTTTTCCTCAATTCATTATTCTCCACTAGTCGATGAGAGAAAAAAAATCTATTCTATTCCTCCTCAATCGATTGTTCTCCACCAACAAAAGATTTATTCTATTCTTTTGTTCTCCACTTGAGTTGAATTTGTATATTGTGATCACGGATGTCAGAAAATCCGACTCGAACTCGATTAAGTCATGCGGATCGGATTACATGGGTCAATAATTTTATTCGGGTAAACCCGAATAATAATTAGGGTCAGGAATCTGGTCGAAAATATTTGACTAACTCGGGTTCAATTCGACTCGGTTGACCCAAATAAGGTTTTTATTTTATTTTTAAATATAATTTTATGAATTTCTATTTAAATGAAGACAAATAAGCAATTTATAAATATACACAATCACGGACAAATACGCAGTCGTTTTGACTGTGGGCCATTTGCTACAGTAACGGGCTCCCATTTTGGGCCAGCCCGATTTTAGTTTTTTTTTTTTAATTATTTTGTTTTTGTTTTTTTTTTTAAATTTGTATGCACAAAGTAGGAGGGAAAAAAATATTACAAAAGTTCCGATTTATTCAGATAAAAAAAATACCCGCGGAAACATCTTCGATACCTAATAACTTTAAAATAATCAATATGGTCACAAACGTACAACCCATTATATTAAAAAAAAAACCATATAGCAAAAAAAACACTTTAAACATGAGGCCCAACACATAAGCCATATAAAAAAATTATTACTAATATACACATTTGTCGACAAACTAGCCTAAAATTCGCATAAAATGTGGCCCAAAGTAAAAAAAAATAGCCCAAAATTAGCCTGAAATCTGGCCCAAAGTAAAAAAAATACAAAACGGTCCCTCAACTTTTAACTATTTACGATTTTCTTACACAAAAAATCCCGTAAAAAAATTAACAAAAAAAACACGTCAAGTTTTTATTGTTCACGACTTTTTTACATTCATCGGCCCAAATAAAAAGATATCGAACCGTCCCAAAAAAAGAAAATATTCGGGAAAAAATTAACCCGTCCCAACGCAAAAAAAAAATTCCCGAATCATACAAAAAAAGGAAATATCCGGGAAAAAAATTAGCAAAAAAAAAACCAAAAAATAGCCTAAAATCTGGCCCAAAGTAAAAAACAAAATACAAAACGGACCCTCACCTTTTAACTATTTACGATTTCCTTACACAAAAAATCCCGTAAAAATTTTTTACAAAACCATCCCAAAAAAAGAAAATATTCGGGAAAAAATTAGCCCCAAAATTTTTTACAAAATTAGTCCGACATAACGCATCGCAAAAAAAAACCCCCCGAAACGTAAAAAAAATTATTCGGAAAAAAATTAGCCCCGCAGCAACGCGCGGGTTCTTTTGCTTGTCGAGTTCAATAACATCACATGCTCACTATTATCAAGGATAAATACTTTTTTGTGTTGTTTTGTAATTTGTAGATTTTCCCTATTTTTTTATATTTGTAGATTTCCATATTTTAGAGCGTGAAACAAGTCTTCAAAAGCTCATTAGACAGATTCCTATAGCGACTTTTCCTTACTATATTTGATGGTTTACATCAAACAACATCTATCAATTATTACTACTTAGAAGTACTCCACCTTACTTTTTAATTTTAATGAGCCTGTTCTAAAGCATTTGATATCTGATCTTTTCAAATATATGAAGTCGAAATGTAGACTCGTCAATAAGTTAGACTTAATTAAAAGTGGTAAACGTGCATAAAGTCTAAGTCCGAAAACAAAACCTTCATTAGAATAATCTTAAAACGATCCCATAGTTGCAACAATAATAAATTTGGACTCAAAATGATCCATATGTCCGGCAATGGTTGTAACAAGCATAGTTGCCCGCGCGTTGCTGCGGGGCGGGTGGTTTTTTTTCTATGATGTATCTTGTAGTTTTTTTTCTTTCGCTTTTGTTTTTGTAGTTGGCATATTGGTAAGGCCGTTAATTTGGTTGCTGCGAAGATGTATCTTGTAGGTTTTGTTTTTTTCTTTTGCTTTTAATTTTGTGTTTCGTATGTTTGGAACACTTGGTTTAAAATCTTTGTAAAAAAGTCGTGTGAGGTGATTTTTTTTAAGTTCTATTCTTTTTTGGGTTGTTTTTGGGCCATATTTTTTATGGACTTTTTTTATGAGATGAGGGAATGTATACGCCATTTGCTGCGGGCTCACTTGTTTGCATGTACAAACTACATGTATAAATATAAGTTATTATATATAAATTAAACTTAATAAATTGTACGTTTTCTAACCCTCTTCGTTTATTTTAAAATTAATTAGGTAGTTTAGGGTGTAGGCTTTGAAAGAAATAGTTTTCTTAAATAATATATACAGAAAACTTCTACATTTTTAAAATCCGTACTATAATCGGAAGCCTTGCAATATTGTGCGCCGTTTGTTCGCAAATTCGAAGATCTTTTCGCGGGTATTTTTTTATCTGAATGAATCGGTAGATATGTGTTATATATTTTGATAAATACAGCTTATTATATAAAAAAAGAAATCCTTAACTGTTAAAAGTTAAGGTACCTTATTGTAATTTTTTTTTCTATTCCTATATTAAACTAACGATATTTGATTATAACATTCCCACTTGAACGTCGTCGTTTCAAATGTGGGTTTAATAGTGGGCCAGGTTAGCCCAACACACCGGCCCAAATAAAAAAAATCCAGCCCAAAATAAAAAATTTACAAAATGAACCCTCGACTTTTAACTATTTACGACTTTTTTATATAATAAATTTTATTTATCAAATATATAACATAATATCTAACCTATTCACTCAATAAAAAAGAATACCCGCGAACAGATTCTTCGCATTGCCGAACAAAAACGCGCACAATATTGCAAATGCTTCAGATAACGCACGATTTTATAAAAAATGTTGAAGTTAAATATAAATAGAAAAAAATAATTACAAAACGTACCATCGGCTTTTAACTATTTACGTTTTTTTAAATATAACACATATCTATCGAGTCATTCCGACCAAAAAAATACCCACGGAAAAATCTTCGAATTGCGAACAAAACGAGCCCAATATTGCAAAAAAAAAAATCAAATTATTAAACATGAGACCGAAAAAATAAACCCGAGCAAAATTAAAAAATAAAAAATAAAAATTAATGGCCCGCAACAACACGCGAAAACTTTACTTATCAAATATATAACATATATTTACCTATTCATTCAGATAAAAAATACCCGCGTAAAGATCTTCGCATTGCGAACAAAAAGCCCAAAATTGCAAATGTTTCTGATCTAGCTACGCACGATTATAAAAAATGTTGAACTTTAATATAAATAGAAAAAAAATTACAAAACGTACCCTCGCTCTACACTATTTACGTTTTTTATATGATATAAACACACATCTATCGGTCATTTCCGACCAAAATATACCCACGAAAAGATCTTCGAATTGCGAACAAAACGAGCCCAATATTGTAAAAAAAATCAAGTTATTAAACATGAGACCGAAAAAATAAACCCGCGCAAAATTAAAAAATAAAAAATTAAAATTAATGGCCCGCAACAATACGCGAAAAATTAACGCCCCGCAGCAACGCGCGGGTAATTTTGCTTGTTTTTTATAAAATCATGCGTATGTCGGAAGCATTGCAATATTGAGCCCGTTTTGTTCGCAATTCGAAGATCTTTCCGCCACTATTTTTTGATTTGAATGAGTCGGTAGATATGTGGTATATATTTGATAAATAAAGTTTATTATATAAAAAAGTCATAAATAGTTAAAAGTTCAAGGTCCGTTTTATAAATTTTCTTTATTTATTTATTTTAGGCCCGAGAAAAGTTTTTTTACAGTTTGGGTCGTTGTTGTTGGGCTAAAAATTCGGGCCGCAAAATACGACGTCAAAACGACGTCGTATTTTTCCACCTATAGTATATATATTAAATAAGATTAAAAATGGCTACTACTTTCTTATAAACAAAAGAGAAAGGTATGTTTTCATCCCACATTGGTAAAGCAAAAGAAATGTTGCTACTTTATATATTGAGGTGGCTGTGCTTTTTTTTAACAGCAGATTTTTATTAAAACACTAGTAAGAAGCTAGAAAAGATTACAAGATAACAAAATTAGGGTTTTGAAACTAAGTGACCCAATTAACATTACACTTAGATCGACTAGAGCACCACGTATAAGAAAATTGAACTACATCATCGAATAAGAGAGCACGCCTTGGAGTCGATACACTCTTATTGTCAAAGAATTAGTGAATTATAAATTAAGGTATAGGTGACAACCCACCCCATTATCTTAATTATAAACTTGTACAAGTGAACTCTTTTTGTTTTTTTTTTAAATTTGTAGATTGCTTTATTTTTACTACTATAAAAATAAATTTGAAAATATTATATGTAATGACAATTATAAGTTGCACCGGAATTACATAAGCGACGAGTAGTTCCTAAATAAGGAAAATGCATCCTAATGTTTCGAACGTCTAATCCAAATTTGAAGGTATCGTAGCCACAGAAAAGTTGTGAAAGGTATTTTTATAACATAAAGTTGTGAGATTGACATTGAGTTAAACTTTTGATAAGTAAAAGGTATCTGTATCTCTACTACATATAAAACATTTAGCACTTTTTTTTCAACATCTCTTAATTTCTTAAAATCTTAAAATCTTATTGAAGGAAATAACTCTTAAACATATCAATGTTTGATTGTTGAAAATATATTAAAATGGTTGAAAGGGCTATTTTAAGGAATGATTGAAGAAATGACTACTACATTGCATATACATGGTTTGAATTTTTAGTAATAAAGGAATGTTTGACAAACTTTGCTCATAACCCACTAGAGAGGAAACTATTTTATGAAAGGAATTATGGGTCGGACAAATGGAACATAGCGGGAATGAATGTATTGTTTTCCAAAAAAATTGAAGTTGAAACTTAAAACCCTTGCCTATATAAACAACCATAATGTAGGAACCAATTCATTTGCATACAAGAGATACAAGAGATGACATGGAGTTGAAAAATAAAAGAAACGTTGATGATCATCTTGAGGTTCGTTTTCTTTACACTTTTAATTATCGCAAATGGTGTGAATATCATATCAGGATTAAAATGGTGTCACAACCCCTTAACTTTGGGAGCTGCTTATAAATCGAATTTCAACTTATGACCAATTTTGTCTATGTTATGGTTGTTGCACGGTATGATCTTTTACTATGTTCAACAATAATTTTTAGAAGTCTCTAAATGCGATGTAATTGTTTTTGCAGATTGAGTTCTTTATATGTTTGGCGTTGATGTTTTTTTGCTATGTTCCTAGGATGATTTACGCCATTTTTGTTCTCGTTTGTGTTAATCAAGATCGAGCTCAACGCACTTGAATAACAAGTATGGTTAGAAATTTTGTCAACGTTTAGTTACATATCATCATGTATCCACACCTGTACTCATATATATTAATTATCATGTGACCTAAGTCTTAATCAATGCAAGTTATTCAACATGTGTGATATATTTATCGGTATTTAATTTTGAAGCCAATACGACATTCTATTTTTTGTTATTTGGGAAGATGAAACAAACAAGTGGACCAACGTAATTTTATTAGAAGTGGTCCAAATCTTGAACAGTCAAATGCTTAATCTATTTTTGAAAGGCCTTAATAGATAATGGAAATTGTATTAATTCTTTGTGTCAATGTTTGACTAAAGATTAAAGAATTTTCGGATGAAACCGTATTCATTCTTTAAACTATTTTAGGATGGAAAGTGTATTAATTCTTTGTGCAAAGCTTTGACCAAAGCTTAAGCTATTTTCGGAATGTATTGTAAACTATTACTATAAACTTATAAAATATTAAAACTATTGTCATAAACTATTGTAAACTTATACAATTGATCAATGTATAAATGGCAACACACAAATTAAAGAATGATTTGTATAAATGTTTACAGAAAGAAAGTATGGTTGCCAAGATCAACCAAATGAGTAAAGTTGACTTGTGAAGTTGAAAAACTTATCTTTATATTTGGAGATACACCAATTGAAATGCCTAGGACCATATAAAAAAATGCAGTATAAGTTATAAAGAAGAGAAAATTATGTGACTTTAAAAAGGCATGTGTATAACAATCCCTATGCACAAGGTTTGGCTCTTCAACCCACATTTGAATTATGAGGTAATATAGGAAACTCATTAACCTTTTGTTATATGTTTGAAGTTAACAACCGGATATTAAATGACCAAAAAATATGAGACCAATTCAACGTGCAAAGAAAACGCATGGGGAGGTTTAAGAATATCATAAAAATATGAAATTCGGGGTTTTATAAAAGGGGTATATATCGTTCAACCCCTACCTAGAAGGTTTCTTTTGGAAAAACTTTCTACACCTCAAATGTTGTGTACCAAAAAGTTTTAAGTGACGAGTAACGTGCGTTGTTAGATTTTATCTCATAATTAATGTAATGTTTTACTTTCGTCTTATGATCGTGTCACAACGCTGTACCGGCTCTCTGAAAATCATGTGGTGGGAGGTGGGGTGATGACCTTGGTGGTAACACAATCCCCTGAATTCGTACTAAAGATACTAGCCAACTTAAAAATTATGGATGAGGTATGTTACTGTTATTTATGTTTATAGTAACCCAATACATGCTATAAGATATTTACTATCTTAAGTTTGGACAGTGGGATCATCTTGGGGGACTCAAAGTGGTGCAACCATTCACGTGTTACTCAACCAGGGAGGATTCCAGGAATAATGTGTCCATTGCAAAGGTAAAGTTTTATTAACGTGATGACACCCATTCCCATGTGTCTTACGTGTGTTGTTTAATTTACATGTGACGATGTATGTGTAACAGATTGACGGTGGGGACAGCATGCTAATGCAAGAGGTGAGCATTAGTAGGGTTGGATCTCTGGTGGTGTGGGGTTCCACGGTTACATGACTAGCCTTAGCTTAAAAACAACTTTAGATATTCCCGAGCTTTGAGGGTTTGTCATCAGCCCCAATGGGCACACCACCGCTACTGATATAGTGATATGGGTGGTTCTCGTTCTGAAAAGCTCACCCCTAATGGTTAACAAATGAAATACTTCTTCTTTGGTATGTTTTATTTTCCCTTAGTCAGATGTATGTTACTACTACCTTTCCAGTATTTCTTAATGAAATCAAATGTTTGTTGAAAAACCATGCTGCCGGTTGCAAATATATCAAGTTTTTATGTCAAACATGTATGGCTGTGTGAAGGCTCCTTTTGTAGCATGGACATGTTCAAATATCACTCTTTTTGGTTGATTAATTAGGCTTCTTATAGGGATTTGTATATACGATACAGTTGACTTTGACCAATTGAAGGTGTCTCACCTTAATTGTATTTTTGTAATTGATTTATTGTCCTCTATAAATAGCTTACAGAATTGTGAAAGTGCACATGGTGTAATAATTTAATGCGCTTTCATGGGTTACTATTTGTTCTTTTAGCTCATAAGCATTTAGAATAGCTTGGAGCTGTAAAAGTGCATATTAACGAGTTGCTCAAGGTATGCGACCTTTAAACCTGACGCCTTGTTAGTTAACGTGATTGGTGTCAATTAAAGAGCTTTGTCGAAGGATTGATATAGTTATAGCATACATTACCTCTTTTGCTAGTGCAAACATGATTAATGACAAGCCTTTACAGAACATTGGAATCAAACATTTTTCTGTATAACAAATAACTCACACCCCTTCTCACATATAACTTTTGGTTGACAGGACAACTTAACAACATGTGATATATAAGCACATGTTGCAATCTTTGACTTAGTTTTGTCAATGTTTTGTTGGAATATGAACAAAATATAAATTATATATGTCCGGGAATTATTTGAGCCTATGGGGACGCACGCATTTACGCAGAGAATACGTTTATTAATGTAATTAATATTTTTATTAATTATATTAATATGTTTCACGAAATAATTAAATGGTCGTTAATTATAAACGTTAGACGTTATATATAATTATTAGGTATTAACAAGTGAGGGACTTGTTAATACAAAAAAAACCAAACTAGTGAAGTGTTGGTTGTGACCGGTCGAACAAGAAAAGTAGGAGGGTCCGAATGTCGTTTCTAGCAAACAAGAGGAGGTGTTTGAGTATGACTTGGAGAACAAGTCTTTAAGCTATATAACCCCATTGCCTCATTCATTCGGAAGACACGATATATTATATCCTAAAACCATACGCCACAAAACGATAAAAACCTTTTACTTGTTCTCTGTGTTTCGACAATCAAAGGGAATAAAGCATATATTATCAATGGATAAGTAATGCATGCAATATTGATTAATACATGCGTATGCATGCCAATATATTTACATATGCATGCGATACTGATTACTTTTATTCTAATATACGCAATCGGTTGTATATTCCTTTTGTGGGGTTTCGATCGTGTGACGATAAGAATCAAAACAAGAACATCGTGTTCGGTTGTTTTATTCGTGAAGAAAGGACTAGCATCCTAACGTATCTCCGTGACGTGTAGTGTGTGTCGAAGTAGAGGGATTATTCTTTGATCCTAGTGTTTCGCGTGGTATTAGCTTTATACACACGCGTATATAGAAGACGGTGTTTACGGTTACCTATAACGGTGTATCGTTTCGTGCTAAAAGGTACATGTTTTCTATCTTGTTAATTATTGTGTTCTACACGTGATCATTTATTCCGCTGCGTACTCGTGTTAATTAATTAGTTAATTAGATCGTAAAACCCAACAGTGGTATCAGAGCCAGGTTGTAGAATCTTTAATTACAAGAAATTAAATTGGACAAATTAGGGTTTCGTGATTAATTTTAAATGCCCCGGTGGGCGGTTTTTTGTTAAAAAAATTTGATCTTGAAGGTTAATAAAAATTAATTAGACGAGATCTAAGTTGTATGCAATTTTATGTATTAATTGCTAATTGATTTAAAGATGTTAATTGTTAAAATTAGATCCATGATAAAATCATGCAAATTTATCATGGATTAATATTAGATATTGATAATCTTGTTAATTGTTAAAAAGATTTGTTTTAAATATGATTAAGATACACATAACTTTAAATATTTTTTTTAATTGGTAAGATTCTTGATTCAAGAATTCGAGAAGACCCTTATTATTGAATTAATGGGGCCTAAAAATAGTTAAAAGACTTATATGCTATGTGGTATTCATTTGTATAAGGCTTACGCAATCGATTATGTCGATGTATATGGCCGGAGTTTATAGGACGAATGAGCCTTATGTGAATAAATACATTAATTAATTATTGGATAATTATGATCATATTTAATGTTTGCATGTCTTAATTGTTAAGTGAATTTTAAATAAATGTTATTTAGTTTAGTTGATGTTTATTAGTTTTATTTTAAGTTCTTGACTTGTGAGAAAATAAAAGGGTTTTC
>BQNB010210161.1:0-10288 GCA_026074375.1 Tanacetum coccineum
AAACTTTTAGTTCAACTGCATTCTGTACATGGTCATCTTGATGTTCCACATGTCGTTGATGAGCTTGGCAAACCGAACATAATAGTCGTGAATGGTTTCTCCTTTGTTCTGACGGAAGTGTTAAAAGTCATCATACAGTTGTGATTCTCGATCTTCTTTCGTTAGTTCCGAACCTTCCAGGAGCATCTTCACATTATACCAAATGTCTTTTGCTTCAGTGTAATGATTGAAGTATGATGTTTGTTGCCCGAATGTCAGCATTATACCTATCCTTATCCTCAGGTGAAAGGTCCGAATAGACTCGAGCTCGTTCGGGACCTAGTTGCTGGGCACCTTCTGTCCCTTCAGCAATTGTGTCTCTAATAGTTCCCATCTGAAAAGGTCCTTCATCAATCGACTTCAGAATGTTCACCCTATTCTCTTTACCCTGACAATACAATCGAATACGTTGTTGCCATGATGCAAAGTCAGTCCTATCAAGCATAGGTGGTCGGGTATCGTAACCGGCACATTGGATATCTTCTGAAAGATTAGCCATCTTAATTTATTGTGAAATGATTTAAGTTGATCGAATAATGATTAATGATTGTATGTTAAAAGTGGTGATTGATTGTTTGAAATGGTGAGTTGTTGTACAAGTTTGTTAAGATTACAGGTTGAATTTAGTCCAAAAGTCCAAAAGTCCAAAATTTCACAACTCGCTACCCTCTAACTCGCTGGGAAGAGACTTGACAACTCGCTATTATGTAGAGACTTGACAACTCGCTAACAAGAAATCAAATGGACAGAGTTTCTTTTCTCAAGTCGCTAGAAAATGGTCTTCAGATAACCTGTAACTCACTGGCCTCAACTCTTTATGAAGAAGCCTTGACAACTTGCTAATAAGAAATCAAATAGATAGAGTTTCTATTCTCAAGTCGCTAGAAAATAGTCTTCAGATAACCTGTAACTCGCTGGTCTCAACTTGCCAACTGCAATAAAAGTCAACTCGCTACCTCAAGTCGCTACATGCATAAAAAGTCAACCTGCACAAAAAGACAAATCGTTGACACAGTACGACCTGACAACCAGTGTACTAGTCTGACAACTCACCAGAACAGTACCACAACTCGCTACGAAGATCTTCAAACAATGCCTTAACTCGCTAGCTAGAAAAACTTCTATTTTCACCTAAAAACGCCTAAAAATCACCCTTTTGAACGTTTTTGCTTGGTTTCTTTTGCACAACTTGGTACTAGAAGGCTATAGCAACTATAAAAATATGAACTCTAACATCACAAACGTCAAGATCAAAGAGAACCAAGAACAAGACTATAAACCTTCAAAAACCTAACTTTTGATCTAAACTAACCAAGAAAATGCACACACAATCTAGCTAATCATCTCATGTGCTTTGATACCAATTGTAGGATATTGGAAATCATAACACAATGGAAGATGGATGGATTAGTCAAGTATAGAGAGAGAAAGTTAGAGAGAAAAACTTTCTAGTAAGAGAAAATAAACTTGTATTATGAAATGATTAACCACCTCTTCCATGGCATGGAAGAGGCTTATATAGTGAGTTACAAACTGACCTAAAGGCCATGGTATAGGGCTTACACGTTGGGTTTAATACCCGACCCATTACCGATTATTATACATTAAACGATTAACTACGAGCTACAATAAACGGTAAGATACACGGGGTGACCGAGTCTTTTTCTAATATCTAACACTTAGCAAGTCTGATTGAACTTCCTTTTGATGGTTATGCTTACACTTGGGCCTACAAGATCGCTAATAAGATGAGTAAGTTGGATAGATTTCTAGTTTCTAAAGGCTATCTTTTGGCTCTTTGCTTGGATAGAAATCTATCAGATCATCGTCCTATTCTCATGCGGAAATTAAGCATTGATTATGGTCCTACTCCATTTAGATTTTTTCACTCTTGGTTTAACTTGGATGGGTTTGAAAAAATGGTAGATGATACATGGAAGAGCTTAGCCACTGTTGGCTCGAATGGTATGATTAATTTAAAGAAGAAACTTCAAGCTCTCAAAATTGTCATTAAACAATGAACCAAATATGCTAAGAAAAGCTCTTATAAGGCGAAGATCTCCATTCAATCCAAACTTTCTGATATCGACAAAATTCTTGACCAAGGCGGTATTAATGAAGAGATTTTATCCGATAGATCTTTGTTGTTGAAAGAACTCAACGACATTAATTCTATTGACTCATTGGAAGCGGCTCATAAATCTAAAGTTTGTTGGTCTATAGAAGGTGATGAGAATACAAAGTTCTTTCATGGTATTCTTAATAGTAAACGTTCTTAGTTAGCCATTTGTGGGACCCTTGTTGATGGCGAGTGGATTGTTGATCCGTTGGTTGTGAAAAGTGTGTTCCTAAAATACTTTTCTACTTAATTCTCCTCGCCCGTCTCCCCTCGTATTTGCTTCGCTGACCAGTTCACTAATAGGTTATCATTGGGGTAACAAGCTGATCTCGAACGAAATGTCTCTAATGAGGAGATAAAGAGTGAGGTTTGGGATTGTGGAACGAATAAATTCCCTGATCTTGACGGCTTCACTTTTGAGTTCTTTCGTAGATATTGGAAGCTTTTAGAACATGATATTGTGGCAGCCGTTAAAGAATTTTTTGCTACAGGTACTTTTCCCCCAAGATGTAATTCTTTTTCATTGCTTTAATCCCTAAAATTCATGATGCAAAATTCATCAAAAATTATCGTCCTATAAGTTTGATTGGAAGCCTTTATAAAATTATTGCCAAGATTTTAGCTAATAGACTTAGCTTTGTCATCTTAGGTCTTATTAGTGACGTCCAATAAGCTTTTGTTTCCAATCGCCAAATTCTTGACGGTCTATTTATTCTTAATGAACTTCTTTCGTGATGCAAGTATAAAAAGTTTAAAGCTATGGTCTTTCAAGTCGATTTTGAAAAGGCATTCGACTCTATATGGTGAGATTACTTACAAGATATTTTAAAGGTGTTTGGTTTTGGTGATAAGTGGTGTGGTTGGATAAATGGTTGTCTCAACTCCGCTAGGGGATCGGTTCTCATCAATGGAAGCCCTACATCAGAATTCCAATTTCACAAGGGTTTAAAACAAGGGGATCCTTTATCTCCCTTTCTATTTATCTTGATAATGGAAAGTTTGCATTTATCTTTTTCTAAAGTTACAAATGCAGGTTCGTTCTTGGGTATTACTATTGATAGCTCATTGACACCTTTTCACCTTTTCTTTGCGGATGATGCTATCTTCGTTGTTAAATGGGACTCCTTGAATATATGCATCATTGTTAATGTCTTGAAGTGTTTCCACTTGGCTTTGGGTCTGAAAATAAACTTTCATAAAAGTAAACTTATGGGAATTGGCACTCCTCTAGAAGAAGTAAAAGCAGTAGTCACAACTATGGGTTGTTTGATTTTTACCAGTCCCTTTGTTTATCTTGGAGTTAAGGTTGGAGGTGCGATGTCTAGAATAAAATCTTGGGATGACGTGGTTGCTAAAGTGTCCTCTCACTTATCCAAATGAAAGCTTAAAACCCTTTCAATAGGTGGTTGACTTACTTTAATTAAATCAGTTTTAACATCCATTCCTTTATACCATATGTTTATCTTTAAAGTTCCTTCGGGAGTGTTAAAGCTCTTGGAATCGATAAGAAGAAACTTTTTTAATGGAGTGGATAGGTTGGAAAGAAAAATGGCTTGGATTGGTTGGAATAAGGTCTTAGCTTGCAAGAAATATGGTGGTCTCGAAGTTTCTAGTTTCTATGCTCTTAATCGAGCTCTTCTCTTTAAATGGGGTTGGTAATTTTTTTCTCATGGTTCTTATCTGTGGTCGAGATTCATAAAAGCTATTTATGGTGAAGACGGTGCTCTTAATTCCCTAAGTTCTTTGTCTAAATGCTCTCTTTGGTTAGACATTATTCATGAGGTTACTATTGTTTGCACAAAAGGCATTAATCTTTTAGATTTAATTCGCAAAAAGGTGGGCAACGGGTTAAACACCTTGTTTTAGGAGGATCCTCAGTTAGATGATTTGGCGTTAAAGCATAAATTCTTGAGACTTTATGCTTTGGATGACTACAAGCAAATAACAATTCTTGAAAAAAATTAATCATGCTTCCATGGTTGATACTTTTCGTCGACCTCCTAGAGGTCGTGCTGAGGAAGAACAACTCTGGTTTCTTTTATCCCGCATAGATGGTCTAATATTGACAAATATCCCCGACCATTGGGTCTGGTCGTTAGAAGCTACATGTGAGTTTTCTGTTAAATTTGTTCGTCAGCTTATTGATGATTCGATTCTTCCAAAGGAGAAAGTCGCCACAAGGTGGGTTAAAGTCATACCAATTAAGATTAATGTGTTTGCTTGGGGAGTTCGTTTAGATAAGCTGCCTACTCGGTTGAATCTTTCCCATAAAGGTATTGATATTTCGACTATTGTTTGCCCTCTTTGTCATGCCTATGTTGAATCCGGTTCCCATATCTTCTTTTTCTATCAAATGGCTCGTCATTTATGGAGGAAACTTATGCGTTGGTGGGAGCTCGAGGACATTGATTCAGCCTCTTATGATGATTGGCTTCTATGGCTTAATTCCTCTCGACTTTCTAAGCGGCTGAAAAAGATATTGGAAGGTGTTCGTTATGTGAAGTGGTGGTTAATTTGGCGCTTCAGGAATTAGTTGCTTTTTGGTGCTACGAATCCGCATAGGGAGCTTTTTTTGATGACTTGGTTCAAATTTCTTTTAATTTGTGTTTTAATCGTTGTAATTCAAAACTAAATTGGGTTACTTGGATGAAAAATCCTTGTACCCTTTGCTTGTAATTCTTTTCTAGCATCTTGCTAGTTTCTAATAAATCCACCGTTAAAAAAAACAATATTTAAGTTTTCTTACCATAGTTAAGTTTTCTTAAATTTCTTAAATTTTTCAAGATGTTTAATAGGGAAAAAATGAATACACACTTTTATTTATATTAATATAGAGAGTAGATTTATTTTTGGACCACTGTTAAAATATGTGCGCACACTGAAGGTGAGAATCCCTATGCGCAATCCATCTATTCTATATATTAAAAGGTTGAGTTCGGTTAGGTTAATTTACTGTTTGCTAAGTATTGCAAAGTGCTTAAAACCCTTATAGTATCGCCTTAGATGTTGTTAATGATGAAGTCGCTCATGGGTTTTTTTTGCTGCGGGTTTATCATGCTAATTACAATCATTCTTGTGGACGTTATTCTAAGAGATGTGTTAAACATTATGTATAAGATAACCAATCAGAAGAATTGAATTGCATCTTATTCTGTAACATAAATCGTATTCTTATGGTTCAAGAAGATTGAGTTCCTCTTATCAGTAAATGGTAATCCATATTTCGATGATTATGTGTACATGTGATCTCGTAAATATTTAATTGAACTTCTCCATTGTTTTCTTATCACTTGTGTTTGAATGATGTCTTAAGTTTAGTATTTTGTCTTTGTTTTGGAAAAAAACTAGAGTGAAGATTGATTTTCACTATCGGTTGCAAGTTTGTAATTTGGTGATAAATCCTACCACTAAATTTATTTTTCATCTTGCAAAGATTTTTGGTTTGAAAAGGTTGGGTTTGATTGTTCAATGTACACAGAATGTTCGATGAATTGGACTTTTTCTTGAATTATAAAAAATAGAGTAATATTACACAAACTAGATGTGCCTATTCGTTTTTGTTCGGGGTCATGTTAGATTTTGATTATCAAGTATTTACATTGATATTTAGCCGCAACAAACTCGCTAAAACTTGACTTTAACGACCAGATGTATACCCGTCAAGATGGGATGTTCGTGGTAAGTGTAGGGTGTCGATACACTATGAGTGAAATTTAATTACCTTTATATTCTTTAGTTGTATTTTTTAATTAGTCTTTTTGATGGTTAAAACCTAGTCTATGAAGTGTTGTCTAATGAATCTCAATATGGGGGAGTTCAATGCATGGAACTGGCACATGTTTGGTCTGGTAAACAAATACCATTCAATACATCTAAATAAAACACATAAAGTAGTAAGATTTTGTAGTTTGAAAATGCTGGTTCAAGCCAATATGATAGCAAAAATTGTATTTAGACCATACTTTATAATCCGGCTTCGAATATGCTGTGGTTTGTTTGTTTTTTAGTGCTACAGTTTGAGTTTGACTTATCTCGCGACTAGCTGGCCATATCATTCATTTAATGGATTAGGCTGTAGGACATCATCCTAAGGACATAGACTACAATTTAATCCTTTCACAATTTATATGCATCGCATGAAAGCATCTGCTTTTAGGTTTAATTATAATCGTATCTTAGAGAATTGATAGTAGTGGTGATCCTGTTAAAACTCTAGCTCCGCAACGGGACTTTACCCTCTTATTGTTGAAGGTGTTTTATTTACTGGTAGTCGACATCTATTCCATTCTTTAGATAGTTTAATTAAGAGCATGCATTGCATGAGAATACATAAACAGCGTTCACTACCGGTCATCTAAGCTCATGAATCAAAAGGACAAAGACAGAACGTTTATTTTGTGATAGCTATTGGTCCAGTTATTGTATGAAAAATGATATGGAGAGCTATTCCCGGTATCTAGGTTACTTGGTGTCGCTGTAACACTTGACCCTAGATGGAATTGAAATATGGTTCGCATATTCAAACACATAGAAACTAAGGTATGAGGTGATAAACATAATTAACAATCAATTGATAAAGTTAAGGTGGGATATCGATTTTTAAAACAAACCAAACATTAAACTTTCATTAAGATGGTCGCTATTACCCATAAGCGGTATTAGCCCAGACAATCCATTGTAATTATATAAGATAGCATAATCTAAACGCAATTGAGAAATTGATTACGATTAAGGAAAAGTAAAATATTACACGGATGTATTCTTATTGTGGAATCTTGATCAATGCTTGTACCGCTTTATGGCTGATCTTCTCTTCTAAAATTCGTCTCTGATGAGTATGGTATAAAGAATATGATATTGCACACTGAAAACTCGTTTTTGAGTCTTCTATTTATAGTTGCTGAAAAATACTCGATACGTCGTATCTAGATAGGTTGATACCGGCACTTTTTGGGACTGGACAGTTCCTTGTAGAGTTGCGCGCGCTAACGTTTGTAATGTAAATATGTTTGATATCATTCACAATTTACTTAATTTTACTGTGTGTCTTATCGTAATATTTATCTTAAGTAGTACGCGCTCAATTGCTCGTTCGGAGAGTCTGTTTGTAAATTTAAGGGACGCCGCGCCGCATAAGGTGTTGGCAGGAACTATCTCCTACCGCTATGAAGCTAAGGTAAGAACAGCTCAAAAGTGCTTAGAAATGGGGTTAATGGAACGGCTTACGGTTTGATGCGTATATACTCGGCTCGTTAACGACCGAATTGACATATAAAATCCGATCACATCCCTTGTTTGTGGTGTTGAACTAGCTGGTGATGTATGATGAATGATTATTTGGTTACGGCCTTTCATCTACTTTCACCAAAATTCATTCATCCAACAGAGTTGCGTTGAGACATGCGAATAGCATGTGTGCCGATGACAGAAGTTATGACATGCTGCTCTTTTGAACGTAGATCCTCGTATCGAGTAGAATACTAAGGTAGTTGTAGGATAAGGCGATAGTGAAAATGTGTTGTGTTAAATAAAATTCACATAAGCAATTAGATTAATGTCCAATCAATTATTGTGCTCGGTTTGCTGAGTAACTTTCTTTTTTTTACCGACCGTTTACATAGACAAAGACTCCTGTGTTAGTAATATATTGTCAGTGTCGCATCGATCACGAGTATGTCAAATGTAAAGCCAGTTGTCGTTGTACGATCGCATTCCCATAACGGTTTGTGACTTTGCCCGTAGTCACGGCCCGCCACGACTTTGAGTCAGTACTTTTACTCATATGTTGGGGGTTGAGGAACTCTTTGTGTTATGTAAACTTTTCATGTTAGTGGTGGGTGGTAACGTGGGGTGCTATAGAATATTTGACGTGATGAGTTGGGAGTCTCGGACACATGTTAGTTTTAGTCGTTGGTTTACTTGTGGAGTGAGGCCCGGGGGTGGCACGAAGTCAGTATGTTTGAGGCGGGGGGTGGGCGGCGGGGGGGGGGCGGGGGGGGGGGGCTGGGGGTGGTGGGAGACAGGGGGGAGGGGTGTGGGGGGGAGGTGCGGGAAAGTCGGCTTGCGAAGGGTGGGGGGTGGTGTTGGGTGCGGGGGGGGGGGCGGAGAGTCCCGGGGTGGGTGCTTGCGGGGGTGGAGTTGGGGCGGGGTGGTGGGGTTGGAGGTTCCGAGGGGGAATGGTGGAGGATGGCTGCGGAGGGCGGGGGGTACTTTTCTTTCTTTTTTCCCTTTCTTTTTTTTTTTTTTTTTATTATTCTTTTCTTTTTTTATTTTATTTAGTCATCTCACTCTTCTTTTTTTTTACTTTTCTTTTCTTTTCTTTTTTTCTTTTTTATTTTTTCATTTTTGTTTGATTCCACCGTCTTCACTTTTCATAATTGTTTATATCCGGATGAATATTTTCCCTTGTGTGTAGTTGTATCTTCTTCTCATCCAGGACATGAATTCATAATTGTAAATAGTATGCTGAAAGACTTACGAGCTGTACATATGTTTTCCCATTGCTTTGGGCAATTTTTGACCATTACAGAGATAGCGAAAAGTAGCGAAACTTACGAGCTACATATTTTCCCATTGCATTGTGCAATTTCCTGACCATTACAGAGATAGAAAAATTTCACTTTGACACAGGAAATACAAGACTTTACACGAAAGCAACTAGCAACATAGAGAAATAGGCTTAATCTACACGGTAGGCTAAGGTACAAAGGTGTAACGAAACATATAATATGGTGTACAAAAAGAAAGGAATGGCTCAACAGGTTGTTCTAGGGGATTTTACTCTAAAAATGAGAGTAATCAAGGGTTACACGGGAGTTAACTAACCAGTAAAGTTAGTTATTTTTACGACATGTAGGCTATTTGGTTTAATCCTAGAAATTTATCAGTTGAACATGTTCTTCCATCTAAATCCATAGTACTAATCATGGCGGTCTCGAGTGATATACCAGGCCAAGTTCTAAAGTCCACTACATCACCGGCACACTCATAAATTTGTGGAATTTAGTAGACAGTTGGAAACGGAATAGGCTTAATTCTCACAATATGTATCAAGGGTTATAGTGCGCTAGGTAATGTAACTAGTGATTTTTACAAAAGTCATGCTGAAATTTTTTAAATTTTGACCATTTTAAAGCACTTTGCATGTTATTTTGTAAAAAAGAAGACAAGTACGTTCTAATTCTCCATCCCCTCACTTAAATTATACAACGTCCTCGTTGTATAGATAAAATAATTAAATAATAAGGGAAAATAGAATTAGAACGGAAAACTCCCTGATGTTTTGCTCGTGATAATTCTCCATGATGAGTTCTTGAGCAAAAAGTGTGTTGACTAGGGCTTCAGAATGCCCGGATAAGTTCAACACAAGTCTTTTTCAGCATATACCATATCATAGTTTCAGCAAGGTCCTGTATAAAAGATTAGAAGACAAGTGCAAATTCTATCTCGCTACAATGGTACAAGAAAACAATTAAACACACAACTATACAGGGATCAATACGCCGTATCCTAAACCCTAGGATACGCCGTATTGTTCTTGTAGAAACAATTAAATTACTAGAAATTAAATAATTATGTTTTAAAAATGGATAACGTCCAGACATGCATACGCCATATCCAATAGGGTTCGATACACCGTATGTAATGTCTGGGAAGACAGACTCGTGCAGAAAATTAAAATTCAAACAATTAAATACGACAAACAATTAAAATGACCGGGTTGTCTCCCGGGAAGCACTTTTGTTTCAGCGGGTCTTTAAGTTCGCCTTTTCCTTCTTTTTCATTTATCGTCAGGTGTCGTCACGACCCATCCATCGTCAATGAGACGTAAAAGTTCTTGATAAGCATCGAGGCTATCCTTTGAATGGTTAAGGTATTCGGAATCTTTTATGGTAATGTACTCCTTTCATCATTGAATGAGTATTTCATCATCTCGAATCTCCTGACTTTGCAGTTTGATGGTTCAGGAATGGGATCATCCTTTTGATTTTCTTGAGTACAACTGACGTTGCTTGCTTCATAATCTCTTCCAAATATACGGTTGGTATCAAGATAAGGATTACTGACCCATTCAGTCTTCATATTCGCATATGGTCCTCGTCCAAAATTTTCCATACGAGTAAATGGAGC
>BQNB010210164.1:0-10288 GCA_026074375.1 Tanacetum coccineum
TTATGAAACTCCCTAGTAATATAGTACTTTGCTTAACTAAAACCATATATAATTCTATATAGCTATATCACCATCTAATTGTTTTAGTAAAATTTTGTTTAACAAGTTAAAACGTTTATAATTACCGTTGTAGTAAAACTGACGTAACTTTCGCGTTTCGAGTCCGTTTGAGGTGTTTCTTGGGCTCACGTTTTCGTATTAAATTGAGTTATCAAAATTTGACATTTTTAAATTTTGGACCTACTGGTGAACAGTAACTTTTACTGTTCACACCAGATCATAAATTTATTTATATTGTTTTTGTTATCGTAAATGTCGTATTTTCTTCGTTATAGCTCCGTCTTTAGCGATTCTTTCGAGCACGTTCTCGTAATTGAAAGTTCTATTGATTTATCAGGTTTTAAAAAAATAAAAGTTTCTGTCATGAATAGTAACTTTTATAAAAATAATTTTATAAAAGTATTAATTGTCGTAAACTCGCGAAATTCATAACTCGTTCGTTATTAATTGAAAATTTTCGATTCTTATCATTTTGGAATCCTAAAAATATGTATTATTTGTTAAAAATACTAAACTAGCTGTTTTATAAGATTTTTATAAAAGTTATTTTATAAAATTCGTTTAATTAACGTATAACTCGTAATTTTTACCGTAACTTTTTCGTTATTAATCCGTTTTCCGAGTTTCTTACCTTTTCGGAATCGTTACGAGATGTAGAATATTTATAAAACATAATATCCACTGTTTGGAATTCGATTCCAAACAGCCCCTTAATATCTATATATTTACTTATTTATTAAACTTGTTTTATATACTTTTTAACTAAGTAATTTCCACAAGTTTTTCCCACACTCTTAATATACTATATCATATATTTTATATAGTCCATAAGTCCAAAATTTGTTCAAGGTGACAAGATTAATAAATCTATAATAACACTTAAAAATCATAACTTCATTAAGTAACCCTAATTTACTAGTTTGTATGAATTTTTACACCTTAACCAAGGGTGTACAATAGTTTTACTTCCATTATAACTTCATATTACCATCCATACAACATGTGTATAAGTTCATAAAACTATATTTACAAGAAAAATCCAAGTTTACAAGTTATACATGTCCTAATGGTGATTTCACTATATAAACATCACATATACATATAATCATATAAATGAAAAGTTAAAGGCTTTAGATAACCTTAATGGGATGATGTATGATGATGACAAATAAGTGCTAAACCCTTGTTTAGACTTTAAACCCAAGATTATAACCAAGAAAGCCCTAGTTTCCAAATGAAAACCCTAATCTTGATTTATTGCTTCAACACTTGCAAATGGTTAGCCAATGCTTGGAAACATCTTAGAATGTCTTAAGAATGATGTATGTAGATGTGTATAGGTGGTAGAAAATTTGATATGGATTTGGTAAAGAGTGTGTTTTGAGCCGTGGGGTGCTAAGGAGAGAAAGAGAAGGATTTTTGATCTTTTTAGCTAAGTGTTTTGCATGAATGAATTCCTATCTCTAGTGTGCATGTATATATGGTAAGTCTTGGTAAAAAAGAATGCAATAGTTAGTCAAAGACACATCTCATGGTCTTAAGGAAGTAATATGGTCAAGACTAGACAAGTTAAGGCTAGTGTTTAATGAAGATAGATTGTACAAGATCAAGTGGTGAGAATTGTGTGCTCTTTGTCTCCTTGGTGGTGTTTAGCCATGGGATACAAGGGGGGGGAGGATTTCTAGAAACTTTTTGATAGTAACATGATATCTTGTTAAATATATGAAAGTTACAACTTGTAGCTTTTATATAAAAGGTGTTTACTTGTATGCATTTGTGTATTGTTTTATTTTATAATGTACAAAGTGAAACATAATGTTAACTTGAGTGAATTTAATAAAACTTTGAGTGTTGGGTACAATCGTGGGTATTTGTTGAAGCGTAGAATTATTTTTGTGGTTCCGGGTATGCCTAAACTTAATTTATGCATAATCGTATTACACTTTACGTATCGTTAAAAATAAAATGATCAAAGTATCATAATATTCTCAAAATAATTATTTAATAATTGCTTGTCGGTAACACGCTTAATTGTTTGATGCCCGTTCGCTATTGAATCGCATTAATTTTTAGCTTAGCGAGTTAGCTTAACATTTACGTTTTAAGCAAACGCGGTACAATACAAAAGGTACATTATGGATTTATCGACGTCGTTAATGACTTGAAAACACAGGGTGTTATATAAATGAATTGAAAGCTCAGTCACAAGCGAAGGACGCGGTCATTAGAAAGTTGAAGGAAAAAAATAAATCTTTGAGTGAAAAAGATAGGCTGGAAAATGTAAAGAAAAATATTGATGAGATTGAAACGATCAACATTGAACTGGAACATAGTGTGGCAAAATTACTTTCAAAAAATGAAATTTTAAGAAAAGAACGAGAGCATTTAAAATTAATTTACAAAGACCAATTTGACTTAATTGGAAAGACACGGGTTCAATCAAAAGAACATTGTGACTCTTTAATTGCTCAAATTAATGTCAAGTTTGTTGAAAATTCGGATTTAAATGCTCAACTTCAAGAAAAGGTTTTTACTATTACAGCATTGATAATGAATTGAGGAAATCGCGCTCTAGGACAAAATGTTGTCATACTGTGGTTTATAAACCTAAGGATGACATTTTCTTGCTTTTATTAGGCAAATCCGGGTAATTTAATATCAATTAATGCAAATATCAGTGGATCAACCATTCTTTGTATCACCGGGGGGGAAAAAGTTTAGGGACACTTCCTCTGGCAAAATCATGTGGCAGTTATTTTAACTTGCTCTGTGGATCCTTTCAGTGAGTGATGCCAAAAGGTAAGTTATGAATTCATCTCTGTTGCTCCTAGTCTTGCGGTCTAGATGTTATTCTACTAGAGCAATCACTTGAGTTGCGTAAGAGATTGTCCTTTTTGAAGTTCAAAAACTTCTTGTTTTCTTATCGCGTTGTGGATCTCTGTTGATTGAATAGAAGGACTGATGTGAAATCTGGAAGTGCAAAACTGAGGCTTGTAGCTTCAGTTGTTTATCAGCAGCGTGCAAGTGACCACACCCCCGCAAACTGAGTGACCCAGCTATGATATTTATGATAGTTCGTGCCCTGGAGGACGCTCGTAAGGTAGTAATGTTGTGGGTGTCGGTTTGATCGTAAATACTGGTGTAGAATCAGTGATTAAACGAGCCAGATATGTTAAGGGAGTGGGGTGTTTGTTGCTTGGTATTTCAGGATCGACGTGAACTCTTTGGAGAAATAATGTTGATCTGTATGGGTGAATTTCTGAAAAATTAAGATTTTAGATGCCAAGTAGATGAGTAGAAGAGATGGTAACTGGGAACTGTTCAGTCTTCTGTGGAACAGTAGGGATTGTCACATGAGCTTCTTCTTATGACTTGTGAGATCTCGGATTTTCATTCCTTTGTAGAATGTTAGTCAATTCAGCATCGGTACCCTACTTTTAAATCGTCTCATCATCAGCTTGAACTGGTTTATTCAGCCATATATCTACATCATCGTATAGCTGACTGGTAGTATAATCATCTTTCTATTCTTTTCACCTTTATATTTATTAGTAATATTTGCTTTATCATCAAAATCGTTAGACGGGGTTTTAACAAGCTCGTCCTTCACTTCTTCATTATCATCTTCTTCTTCATTCTCTTGATGATTAGATTCGGAATCCGATTCATTTTCATCAGATTCATGCTCGGAATCCGACTCATTTTCATTGTCTGATTGGGTTTTGTCATCATCACTATCATTCTCTTGATCACTGTCTTTACCACTTGAGTCTTGTTCATTATTGCTATCATCTTTATCATTTCCCCAAGATTCATCTTTACTTTCAGATGATTCTTCTTCAGTTACATCACAACCCCTGGATGAGTCTTGTAAAAGTCTCTCAAGCTCTTCTTTCTAGTTTCTTCATACTGAGCTTCTTCAGTTAATGCCACTTCAGAGAGCAGATCAATTCCTTTGCGCTTCTCAACATTTATCTTTTCCTTCTTCTTAGACAATGGCATCTCAGGAGTTTCTCTAATAACAACACCTTTTTGCTGGAGGCATCTTAGTTAGATACCTCTTTACAGTTTCGTTTACTCTTTTTGTACTCTCTCCCGTAGGTTCTTCAGGTGAAATTGGGACAGTAGTAAGTTGAGGAGAAGCTGGCTTCTTGAAATTTCGCGCCTTCTTAGGAGGTATACCTCCTGTAGCAAAACCAAGGTAAGTCTTGTAAGCTTTGGTTTCCTTCATCTCAAGACTGGTCAATGATTCAGGAAGTATAGCACCATAGATTTGAGTTGCTTCTTTTGCAGAGACAAAGCTTAAAGTGTTAATCAAATAGTTATCCCTGGAGGTGTGCATCCCGATCTTGTTTCTCCAGGAGACTGTCTTGTCTTGAGTAAGGAAGTAGTGAATGATAACTTTGGTGAATCGAGGATAGTACATCTTCTCTTGAATTTTGTAGGCTCTATTGTCAATATGGTAAATGAAGTCTTCCAAAAGTAGTTCAACATAGTCCACATTTTCTTAAATGGTGCATACTCAGAAGGGATTTGTCTCTGGTGGAAGAGGACGATGTTGTCAAGACCAGTTGTCTTTCCAAATAAACTTCTGTTAATGAGAGCAGTAAAAGTTGTCCAAGGTTGATGCATCTGATTAACACCAACCATCATTGAGTGCTCGCTGATTTCGCCCAGTGTGACAAGGTCTCTTATGAAAGACATAATTTCTTCATTAGTATGGAAAGTGCATCAAAGTCTTGACCCTGTTCTCTAGGGCAGATCTTAAGATGTCTCAAAAGAATTTTCAGAGCTGAGTTTGAATCTCTTCTTACTTTTGTCCATTTTGTATCTTGTAGAAAGTTTGTCATGCGTGTAAACTGAATCCAGGGGATAAGCTTGGGATTTTGTGGGGGGCCAAATGTAAACTTCTTGGAACATCGATGCATATGCAGCATGATGAGAAATGGCTGAGTAGCATGGAGTGAGGGGCAACGAGCATCCAGAACGACTTAAAATGTGGGTTCTCTTTGTATCTTTCCAGGATTGAGTCTTCCATTGCATTTCCCAATCTCAAGTCTTTTCTCCTTGGGAACAAGTTCAAGATCAAGTTTGGTTGTGAGGAGGTAATGAAGGACATGATTCTGCTAAGATTTATCACATACAATTCATATACAAGCAAATATATATATCACTAAAAGATAATCTAGATCATGACGAATGATTATAGATGCAAGACTGATTTACACTAAGAATTATGCACACATATACTAGGCAAAATATTAACATACATGAGACCAGGAGAAACACATAATCATACAACACACTAACTATAGGCAATTTATAAAAAACCAAGGCAATCACTAAAGATTTCTAAGGAGAAACTAGACCTAAATTATCACGAAGTTGATTAATTTAAGGTTTAATTAAACTTAGATTAGATTACGAGATTTGATTACCAAGATTACGAGATCAATTCATCTAGAAAAATCGTGCATAATTCGCCTTATATAAGTGTATAGTTCGCCCGAGTTAAACACATGTGTATAGTTCGCCTATACAACCATGTATAATTCGCCTGTTGTTAAGCCAAGTGTATAATTCGCCTATGCATATGTGTATAATTCGCCTTTGTAAATCCAAGTGTATAATTCGCCTATGTAAAGATGTATAGACGTACCTATGTTAACATAAGTGTATAGGTCGCCTATGTAAACATGTATAGTTCGCCTATGTTAACATAAGTGTATAGTTCGCTTATATGAATATGTATAGATCGCTTGTGTAACACTTACACCAACATTTTACACATTTTCAAGCATCACTATCCATCTAAACATGATCACATAGCATCTAGGAAACATTTTAACACCTTTTCCTCATGAATTAACCACAAAAATCTTGCTTTTTGACTCATTCGACTCACATAAACACGAAAACCCAAGATATTCAAGATTTTAACATATAAGCATGTTTAAGAACACTCAAATGCACACAAACAATCATTATAGCAGTTCCTAGACCAAACCCTTGAACTTTTATAAGTTCTTAAAACATTTTGCAGATAGTTCGACATTAAGAAATCAATCGAAACATGTGAGTATGTTTCCCTATTAAGAACTGTGTTTAGGTACATCTTCTAGAACCCTATAGGACAAAACCCTCTCCTCAAATTTAACATTTCATACACTTTTTAGTGGGTGGGAAAGTTGGTGAAAATTAGGGTTTTGCATGCATTAATTTCAGATTAGGTGGATATATGAATGTTTTTACATTAAAAGAAGTGTACCTTTAGATTAAACAAAGATTGAACGAGTTCTTGAAGGTTTTAGGGATTCAACAATGGAGGTTTAAGGTTTAGAGTGTTCGTGTGTGTATAAGAGATGAGAAGGGGGTGTTTTTGTTTTAAAACTTTTAGGTTTTGGCAAAAATGCCCCATGAGGTTTACTAGAGCTTCTATTTTCGTAATTAATTTAACCTAAGGTAAAAAGTAGTTTCACTAATGGCAAAACTAGTCCTAAGGTTAATAAATAAAATTCAGAAAGTCTCACATTTTGCAATAATACCTTAAAGATTAAAACACATAACAAATAAGCCCGAGATTGAGTAACTTTATTAACTCCCTTTAATAATTCAACTTATGTTTAAAATCTTTTCTGATTATTACATGATTAATTATGAAGAAGATATTTGACATTTCTCCCACCCCTCAAACAATGACCCATTTTCTATTTAAAGAGATGTAGTCGTTGTTTGAGTGGTCAAATGTCTTTGAACATGATTTTTTTGATGAATTATGAAGATGATTATATTATTTTTGAAAATCAACACCCAAGAAATAAGATTTTTCTTATTTGAATCACATAAGCGCACTGACACGTACACTTACAGAATATAGGAAGCACGGGCTGTGATGCAAATTAATCATAAGCCTTTTGCATGGTCATAAAGTATGGCCAGCAGAGAATAAAATTACCCGTTGAGAGTCAATGCGCGCACTTTTTGAAATACTTGCCTTTAAGATGATGATCGGGTTGCTATCGGAAATAATAGCAAGCCCTTTTTGGCATGTTTTAAAAACTTTTGAACTTCTGCTCGAACTTCATTTACAGCCTCGTATCATTATTAAATGACATTTCTAAGGCGTAAAGGGTTATCGGTTTCAGAAAGACATGCCAGAGTTACTCGCTCGCATATTTTTATATTTTTCTGATTTTTTAATTTTTAATTTTGTTTTTGAAAAATTTATATAAAAGAAAAATATTTTTGAGTTTTTTATGTTTTTTTATGTACATATGATACTAGGTTTATGAAGGTACCACCATCAACTGTCTGTTTCCTCTGCCAGACGTTTCAACGTTTTCGGAGCCATGCTTCTCATACCAAGCTTTTTGATCAAGAAGTTAAATCTATCTCGTGGAAAGTTTGGTTGTACGCTGGTCTGTCAGTTGGATATCAAGTCCGGAATAAGTATAGCTCACGATTCCATTCTCTACTTGCTCCTTTATGAAATTAGTAGCGATCATCGATGTGCTTTGCTGTTGGTGGTAAACATTGTTTACGTCATAAGTCAACGCATCTTTGTGTCTCAGTATATAGAATATTATTTAATTGAAAAACCATAATCTGTTAGATTGTGAACGCATCATATGAGTTAGCACCAACACCTCAGATAAGGCTATATATTCGCTTTATGTGCTCGATCCTTCGTGGGACGACGAGCAACAAGTTTGTCACTAAGAACATGAGCACATTCCAGATGTATACGTCTAGTGTCCTGACACCCCGCGTGGTTTGCATCTGCATATGCCGTTAGAGACATGCTGGTATCCTTCGAGTACCAGAGACCCATGTTAATGGTTCCCTTAAGGTATCAAAAGATCTATTTCACCGATTGTAAGTGCTTTTCGATAGGCTTTGCCTCTTAATACCGAGCACATAAGCAGACTGTATAGATAAGGTCATGTCTACTGGATGTAAGATACATAAGGGATCCAATCATGCCACGGTAAAGTGTAGCATCAATTTGTTTCCCTTGTAGATATTCATCTAGTTTACTTTTTTCTACCAAGGGTGTGTTGACAGAATCAGTAGTAAGCAAACCATATTTTTTAACTCAATTTTCATAAGCATATTGGATCTAATCATGCCACGGTAAAGTGTAGCATCAACTGGTTTCCCCTGTAGATCTTCATCCAGTTTACTCTTTTCTACCATAGGTGTGTCTACAGAATTTCATTTTTAACAATTTTATAAGCATATTTAGATTGGTTTATAAAGATGTCTCTGGGACTTTGAGAAATTTGTAATCCTAAAAAGAATGACATCTGCCCCATCATTGACATCTTGAACTTAGTGGTCATCTGATTAGCAAACTCATTACACATGGCAGTATTAGTGGATGCAAATATTATATCGTCAACATAAATTTGTACCAGTAATAAGTTATTCCCAGCTTGCCGTGTGAAGAGTGTTGGATCACCTGCACCTTTGGAGAAATGTTGTGAGATTAAGAAGCTTGACAGCATGTCGTACCATGCACGTGGTGCTTGTTTGAGACCGTAGAGGGCCTTTTTTAGCTTGTACACATGCGATGGGTTGTCCTGATCAACAAATCCTTCTGGTTGAGAAACGTAGACCTCTTCTTTGAGCTTACCATTTAAGAAAGCCATTTTGACGTCCATTTGGTAGATCGTCATATTATTATGAGCGACATTTGCTACGAAGATGCGGATGGCCTCTATTCTAGCAACCGGTGCAAATGATTCCTCGAAATTTATTCCCTCTTCTTGTCTGAATCCTTGAGCAACTAGTCTAGCCTTATTCTTTAGTACCCCGCCAAATTCATCTGTCTTGACCTTATAAATCCACTTTAGTTTGATCAATAACACTTTATCTGGACACGACACCAATTCCCAAACTTCTAGTCTTTGAAATTCATGAATTTCTTCTGGCATTGCATCGATCCATGACGGTTCGGTCATTGCTTGTTTGAAGTTCTTAGGTTCTACCTAAGTTAGGAAGGCATCAAAGTAACATCACTTGGCGTCAGTTTGGAGTTGCTTTCTCGTAGAGACAGAGCGAGAAGGATCTCTGATCACGTTTGCTATAGGATGATCCTTAGTCCATTTACCAAGGTGTTCAAATGGAGTGTGGGTTTGTCTCATATTCGATGATGACCTTTGTGAAGTTGATTCTTCATGAGGAGATTCATTAAGTGGATCATCACGAAAGATTGGTGTTTTTGGCGATTCTTTAAAACCTTGAGAAATGTTTGGAGATTGTTCTTGTTCTTGTTGTGTTGATGGAGTACTTGATGATGGAGCATCCTGGTCAATGGAAGTTGACACAGGAGAATCGGCTAAAACCACAACTCTCGGAGCACCAGCTTCTTAAACTAGAGAAATAGCAATTGATGGAGGAGTGAAGTATTCATCAAACATTGGTTGAAACAAGCGATCCCAATCATCTCTTTTTGGTGGAATACAATGTTGTTGAGGAATAAGGTTTGGAACGAGTCCTGAACTGGATATTGCAGGAGTCATAGAATGAAGCCCTAGTCCTGAACTGAATTGTTCAGAAGCCATTGCTGTCAGCTCATCGAATGTCACATAAATTGTTTCAATAATGTTCCGGGTTCTTTTGTTGTAGATTCTAAACGCTTTCTTTGCGGGCGCGTAACCAACGAAAATACCAATGTCAGCTTTTGCATCTAACATACCCAGGTCGTCATTGTCATTGGTAAGATAACAGAGTGCACCAAAGACATGAAAGAATGATAAATCCGGTTTCTTATTTTGCAAAAGCTCACATGGAGTTTTGTTGTATCGACGACGGATTAATGAACGGTTTTGGGTGTAACAGGTTGTATTGATTGCTTCGGCCCATAAAAATAATGGAGCTTTAGAAAATATTAACATTGTACGAGCAGCTTCTACAAGAGTTCAGTTTCACCTTTTAACAACGCCGTTCTGCTAAGGAGTGCGAGCAATAGATGTTTGATGCGAGATACCAACATTTTCATAAAATTCTCGAAGTGTCTGATTGACAAATTCGGTTCCATTATCTGTTCAAACATTACGGACGGTGGCATTCAAACGAACTTGAATATTTTTTATGCATTTAATGATGGCTTCAGGAGCTTCATCTTTTGTCCTCAAAAATCTGACCCAAGTAAATCTTAAGTAATCGTCGACAATCACTAAGATTTACCTTTTTCTTGTTAATACTTGCCACACGCATCGGGCCG
>BQNB010210165.1:0-10288 GCA_026074375.1 Tanacetum coccineum
TAATAAAACTTGTTAACATGCTAATGAATATATTGCAGTGCTAGTTAGCCAATTTAGTAACAACTGATAATAAAACTTTTATGTATAAATGGAAAGAAGATTTTTTAGCCGTAATTAACTGTTGATTAACAAAAAAATACCACTTTAGGATTTTGTGCTCTTGTGTGGTTGTGGTTTTCAATTTATGTTATGTTTCATTTTTAGATACTAGACGAATACTCGCGCAAACCGATGATGTACAGTGACAAATAATTATACTTGCGAAATCATATTCTAGTTCGACCGTTGATGCAAAGCGTGTGGTTTTAGAAATACAAAGCGTGTGTTTTTTAAAATTAATATAGTGTGTGTAATTGAAAAGTTTCCAAGTTTATAATTGATCAAGCTTGAAGTGTATTAGACAAAGTACATTAATTCAAGTTTCAAAATTCAAGATCTCCATAAAAAAGAAACCCTTGATCATCAGTAATCATCAATACATGGCTTGTGTTTGTTAATTAATTCATGTTTTGGCAAGTGACAACTAATAAGGATCCATTATCATCACTACATGTAACAAATATGCATGTAACGTGTTTGATGAAATGCGTCACTGAAATTGTTCTAAAAATTGGAAGCCACGTCTATGGGATCCCTTGACGAAACATGTCACTCTGTCAGTTTATTTATCGTCTTCTCTTGAGTTGGTGATTTGGCATGATCATCGTGTTTAAACCTCTCATAAATTGTATGTTATTTTCGGAATTAAGTTTTGTGTGTTCCAATTGGTGTTTTCAGTCCGTTCAAGTGATTAATAATGAAATTTGTACACTATGTCAGTGACTACGAAAATGGTTAAAATGCATAAGTATGTAGAGTATAGATTTAATGTTTACGCATAGTACAAGTGACCACCACTTGTACCATGAGATGCAATTGGAACAATATTCTCCACGACGCTTATCATTGACAATTTTTTGTACATTCAATAAATAAGACGAGTAGGCACTATCATCCCTTAATGACTTCTCTAACATAAATGAGAAGGTGCACATCATATTGATGTTTGTTGTTTTGTTATTTATTATTCCCTCAGTATCGAAAACAGTGTCCACAAAGAAAAAAGAATCAAATTATGATATGTGTAATTAATGCAAGTTTTGATTGATAAAAAGTCATTTTTACTTTGAATTTTAGTATAAAAATTAAAAATGATCAACTAATGCATGTTTATATTAGAGGGCAAAATAGGAAAAATAGTCATAATTTACTATCAATATATAAAAGCCCGCCGGACATTTTTTTGTGAGACGGAGTGTATTCAAACTTTGAATTATTCAATAAAAGGGACGTTTCCTATATCGTATGCACTATAAACAAATTGCGTGAACTTAATAGTTAGTCAAAAAGTCAATAGTTTTTACAAAATAAAGAATATTACTGTAACAAAATGTGGAAAGACAATGTAATAAAATAAAGAATTTTACTGTTATGATATTATAAAAGTGACGCACTTACTGTTTCAATAAATAAAGCATATATAAGCCTGCTTCAGTTTAGCTTGAATTTGGGTTTTGGGTCCATTCAACCAACAAAGTTGAATTTGGAACTATTATAAACTCTTACATCAGCAATAATTCAAGTTTCTTTCTCATCTTTTACACCCCAAAACCCCGGCTCAATATCAGCCATTTAAACAAAACCCAACACTCTTGATTTTTCCTAAAGATTAAACACAGCATATATACAAACATATCTCTATCAGGTAATCATAAGGAAGGTTACAAGGTTGGTTAAGCTTTGAAAAGTGGTTTTAGCAAGTTCTAATTGCAAGATTAGGGGTCTTTGGAAAACCCCAAATCTAGGGTTAATAAGCTTGAAAGCTTGGATTTCAGTCTAAACACACGGGCTTAAGCATATCATATACATCCTATACATCCATCACAAAAGGTTTTACTAATATCTTTATACTTATATTTCTGATGATTTTATGTGTTACATGTTTAAATAATAGCTGATAATCACACACTAAGGAACTTTCTAATATGTAAACATGAGTTATTATTACATGTTTCATCTATTATATGCAACATTATTCTTATGTCATAAACATGGACCTATATAATACATGGAAAAGTTAAATAAAAGTATGTTAACACTATGGATTAAGTCTACATACAAACATGTTTAGGTTAAAACTTCGAGTTTCTTATCAAGGTTTTCATTAATCTCTTCACATGTGAAAACTGAACTGAAGTAAAAGGGTAAAACATGTTACAATGAATTTACAAGGACTAGGCGGGCGGTTATTGGGCGAGGGAAAATATAACAATGAATTTACAAGGACTAGGGATGATATTGGACTTTATTATAAGTACCACAAGTGTCAAATGTGTTTTTAAGAGTTTTTATAGTAAACTACTAAGTTAATAATACATAAAAACAAGTTTTTATAAAGTTATACACTAAAATACATATGGGCTGTTTAAAATTCGAACTTAGACAGTAGGTAATGATATTTTATAAAAATAATACGCCTCGTGACGATTCCATAATGATAAGAAACTCGAAAAACCGATCTATAACGAAAAAGATACGTTAAAAACGAGTTTACGACTATAAATACTTTTATAAAACTATTTTTATAAAAAGTTACTATTCATTACAGCAACTTTTATTTTTAAAACATCTAAAATATGATATAACTTTTAATAACGAGAACGTACTCGAAGGAATCACTAAAATCGGAGTTAAAACGAATAAGTTATCGCGATTACGAGTTTACGCTAATTAAAACGACAAACGAGCTGTTGTGAACAGTAATTTTACTATTCATCGCAGAATCTTAAAAACTTAAAAATGTAATATTTTGATCGCTCGTCTTACTACGAAGACGTGGACGTAAGAAACGCGAGCAACGGGCTTAAAACGACCAAATTAGGTCATTTTTACGAAAAGTATATTTATAAACGTTTTCACTTTATAAATATTATTTTACTAAAACGATTAGTCGGTGATTATGCTATATAGAATATTGAGTGGTTATCAAAGTGCTATATTACTAGGGAGTTTCATAATGAGGCCTCTTCGGATGGCGTATCGACGATGTTGTTGGATTTACGATTTAAAGTATCCTAACTCCTCGAACGTCATGTCATGACCTCTTTAATTATGATAGCCCGAACGATAGCACGACGTAACTACTATAAGATTATATTGAATGTTATAAATTGAAGTACTCGGTACTTATACGACCTTAATTTAAATAGGTTGCATCAAACGTTTTGCGTGACATTTTATCTGTGATTATTGGACTATCAGTACTCAAGGTGAGTTCATAGTCTCGCAATTCAATCTTTTTAATGTTTTATAAATCCGCGAGGGGAATACATGCTTGTTTACAAACTCTTTGGCCAGTGTTTTTCTTATAGTGTTTTCAAGTGTTTTAAAATGTATATGTATCCCAGCTTACTGCCTGAATATTATTGGCTAAGTTACCCATAATTGCCATTAAGTCCATTACTATATCATGAACCGTCAGATTTGCTATTGTAGTTTGAGCGCGAGTGTTGTGGATAGATCTATCGGGACTGACAATCCCCACCTGGAATTTCTGGTCACAAGTTGACCATGGTGCATTTAACATGATGAATACTTTTAGGTTGTTGGCAAGCATCATATACATTTGGGGCACAAACTAGTTAAGGCTTCGGGTTCATGAGCTTAGTGCAATAATACACGTTTTGACTACTAAAGTGTTTTAAAGTCTATTATCTAATCGATCTTGTGGTCCACATTTACCAACTAACCTATGATTTCACTCAACCTTGGTGTTGACTTTTAGCACTTTAAATTTCAGGGTCTTCAGGTATTATGAAGACTGAGGCGGAGCCGTGTATGGCGGATATCAATGAAGATGGTTCTATGTTTATCTAAATTATATGCAACTTTTGTTATTTCATAAAACTTAGTCATCTTTTGAGATTTGTTTAAATGTATGTTGAATGTCTTATGACATCAAAAAAAAACTTATGGGACCTTATGTATAACTTTGTTGTTTTTGTATGTTGCTATAAAAAAAAAAATTTTTGACAATATATTCTTAAAAGTCCATTTCTTGGTCATTTCCTATATCTTGTTTGTTGTACTTGAAGTAGCACCCCAATGTTACTATTCCGCTGCTACCTGATTTTGGGGTTGTTACAGTGCATAATCAAAGCTCTTAAGTCACCAAAACAAGGTATCTAACTCCTGTTTTTCAAACATAACTTTCTGTCAGAACGGGGTTTGAGTTTCTTAATCATAACGCACAAGTCTTCAGTTTTGTAATTCTATTTTTTCTCGCTCAACTTGTGACGTTCAAAATTTGCACTGGGTAGATATCCTAACCATTCGTATAACTAAGGGCTCAAACTCGTAGTGCTAATTCTTTCTTTTCTCACTAAATGCATCTGCACTACGTTCGCCCTTCACGTTGGTGATACTGATGTGTTGTCGTGTAGGGGTCAATTTATTGATTTACCAGTTTTATAATTTATATTTAGACGACTCTATCTAAAACAACACTTTTAAGACGGGCAGTGTACCCGATCGGGTGGAGTTTCGTGGTAAGTAGGGTGTCGAACACTAAGAGCGAGATTGTTAACCTTATATTCTATCAGTATTTTATATACTCTAATTAAGTTAATTCTAATTACTTGTTAAACCTATGTTATATACGTTTCTAATAATAATGGGGGGGTTTTCAGCCTGAGAGACTAGCACAGGTTTTATGGTGACAATAATCAATTCTAAACACAATAAGCATTGCAATTCATTATACGTATCTAAATCAGATAACGAATGCAAATAAGAACACATAACATCATTAAACACACATTCTTGCAAAAGCATATCATACATGTTTAAAAATTCTGCCTTATCAGATTCAAGTTTGTCAATTTCATCTTCAAGGGATTCAACGTACTTTAAATCAGCATGCATTTCTTGCTTAAGTTCATGAACAAATGCAAAACTATCATTCTGAGTCTTAAGGGCAAGAGGCATCAAACATGTCTTAATCAGGATTTACATATCTTAAGCTGTTGGGGGACGAAGATTAATATGATCATTTGAATGTTTTACCCAAATTTGATCGACAATATCTTTAAGGTGGACTTATGTTGTTCGTCTGAATTATACGCTTGTCTACTTTTGTTCTAGATTTTTTGGTACTCTGGTAGAATCGATGTTTTTGAAAATATTTGGTTTCGTTTTCACAAAAGATTTTCTCCACATTTTCTTTCTTATTTCATTTGCATGTGCCAACTGTATTTGATAAGGGGTTTAAAAATTTCATAAATACTATTCTCCATTGTGTAGTCATAAGGTTTCACTAAGTCTTTATTCAATTTTGAGCGACTCTCTTCTTCAAGAGTCAGAATCTCTTCCCTATCGGGGATGAGTCTGTTTGCAGGATCAGATTGGGTTATGTGGATCTATACAAAAATGGTTTCTCTATTGAGCTCTTTTTTGAGGTACCATTGGGTTTACAAAGTAGGTTTTCCATTAAATGTAGTGCATTTGGGTGCTCCCCAACAATATGATCGGTTCTGGATTGATTGACTCCGTTTGTAAACAATTTCATTCAAAAACTTTAATTTCTTTTCCATTGAAATCATTTTGTCAATATCTTATTCTTCCTTAAGTTTTAAATCCGTTATGACCTTTGTTTTCTCTTTGTTCGACTTCGTTAATGTGACTTTGTTAAAAGACTCTATTTGACTAACTTATTGTGTTTCTCTTTGACAACTAAAATTTCATAGGCTTTAAGTTTTAAACCTTCTTTTATGTCAATGTCCTTTGAGCTAATAGTCCTAGAGTTTCATTTAACTTATGTTTAAGTTTCTCATAGTCAATAGTACGATTATTAAAGGCCATGTACTCCTCAAGCTCTTATTTGAAGTATGTTATTTTAAAGTTTGCAAACTAAGCAAGTATCCGAATTACTATTAGGGGGGTTGATAGAGGAGTGGTTGAAATGATTTTTCTAGGGTGTTGAGTGTTTTGCAGGGAGAAGGTATGGGAAGACATCCCTACTCTGTACCTGGGTTTTGTTTGGGCGGGAAAGATGGAGTTTGGGGAGGTTGGCAGCTTTGGCCCCTCACTTCTTATAACTTCATTGCAAAACTTTGCCCGGTTTGCAATTTCAACCCTTGTCTTTTAACTCTTGTAATACAACTTGAGGTTTGGCAGTTTTAGTCCCTCAAGTTGTATTTTCTTCAATTGGTTGACTTTTGACTTTGTCAGGGTTGATTTTCTGACTTTGACTGACTTTGGCTTTGGTTTGACTTTGTCTTTTCCATTCCGTGCTCGTCTTTGTTCGTTTTTGGCTTTCTTTGAATATCAGTTCCTGCACAATTCAAATGCAAAACATACAAATACAATGTATCTTTGGTATGTTTTTAGTCTTTTAAGTCCGTTTTTAATGGAAAATGGTATGTGTAATTAAGCACATACCATTTACCCAGCAACATCTTTTCCTTATGATACGTGGAGTCTTTAACCCGTTTTGGCTTTCTGCATTCCTTAGCAAAATGACCAAATTCCTTGCTGTTAAAACACTGTATCTCAGACTGTTGCACTACTTGACCACATATAGTTTCTCTAGCCACAACAACATTTACTGCCCTCTGATTCCCAAACTGTCCAGACTGATTGTCATTCTTGTACCTTGGAGTAGTATCCACATTCTTGTTTCTGGTGTTTGAGGAAGTTCTGAGGCTGTTGTTGGTAGGTTTGTAGATTTTCTTGAAGTACTTTGCAATGAGAGCCAAATTTTTTTGCATGTCTTTATCCCTTTGAGCTTGTTCAGGATCACTGTCTTCTTCAGAAGCTGACTCAGATGGTGGTGTGATTGGTTTGGCTATCTCTTTGCCTTTGTGTCTTGTAGTTGCATGAGATCTGGTTGGAAGTAAAGCTTTTGATGTTGGTGCATATGATTTGTGAGGTTTTGATGATTGATGATAAGTGTCTTGAAGTTTTTGAGCAGAAGCAATAAGTGCTAATGGGTTAGCATTCTTGGCCATTCTTTCAGCACAGAGTTCATTAAATTCCTTTTGGTATTGTTTCAGAATGTCTAAGAGTTTGTGATATGAAACTTCATCCAACTTGTGTTGTTGCTTGACAATTGTTACAAATTTTGACCATTCCGGTTGAAGTTGTTGAAGAAATTGAACATTGACTTGCATCGTTGCAACTGTCAAATTGTTTCTGATCATTTCATTCATCATCTTGTAGAATCTTGTGTAGTAAGACTCAATTGTTTCTCCATCGTGAGAGGTGAATTGACCAAACTCCCAAAATAAGTTTGTCTTGACATCTTGAATATTGAGTGATTCACCTTGTTGTAGCCTTTAGATGGCTTCCCACATTTCTTGAGCTGTCTGACATGCATCAACAATTGAATATATTTCATCTCCAATTCCAGTCAATATCAAATGAATCGCTTGTTTTTCTGATTCAAAATGAGCTCAGTTTTCAGGAGTTATATTCATAACTGTCTCGACTGTTGTTTGTTCAGGAACTGCTGGAGAATCCTTTGTTGCAGGAACAACTGGTGTTGTGACAATCGTTGGAGTGTAAGGACCTTTGAGAATGCACTTCCGTAAGGCATCACCATTTGGTCTTGTATCAATGTATCGTAAGAACCGTGATCGCCATTGGGCATATCGTCCTGTTGCAAGCATTGGTGGACGATCCCTTGAACCAGCTGCCATTATGTTGTTATGCATTTGACTGTCAGTTGTGGAAGTTACAATTGGAGTTGTCAGGATGAATAATTGAAGAATTATGAAGTGAACAATGATTGTAGGATTTTAAGTAGATTTGTTGTGATTGAAGTTTTGGTAAAAAGAAAGCAATAAACGTTCACGGGATTTTACCAGTCTTATGATTAAAACCGAGAAAAGAATTGTGTCTTTCGCGGGATTTTACAAAATCAATAGAAAACTGTGAATGTTAATTGTTATTGTTAAAGTTTGTTGATTATGTTTGTTGTTGTTGATTAATTGTCCTTGTAGTCCGAATTAAAGTCCAAAGTTCGTTTAATTAGTCCTTGAGGTTTGTTGTTAATTTCTATGTTCGCTACAAGTCTCAAAGTCCAAGTCCCAAAATGTTGACAAAACGCAACTAGGTCACAAAATGCAATGCCAAAGATTTTGGCAAAACGCAATTGCTCAATTATGACAAAACGCAGTGTCTTGTAATGAGACAAAACGCAATGATGTCTTAGACAAAACGCAGGAAGAAACTCGGACAAATCGCAATCTTTGAATTTTGACAAACCGCAATATTTTTCCACAAAACGCAAGTATTCTAGACAAACCGCAAGAGCAAAACGCAAGTTTTCTAGACAAACCGCAAGAGCAAAACGCAATGCGATTTTCTTCACAAAACGCAACATTTAGAAAATTTTGGCAGAGTTTCATTTTGTTTTCTAGCTATAAAGGTCTTCAATCACTTACAAAACCAAAGTTTCAATAAAACGCAATGATTCTTCTAGGCATACCGCAAGATCAAAACACAAGTTTGTCTAGACAAAACGCAAGTTTTTTTAGACAAAATGCAAGAGTATCTTCACCAAACGCAACCTGGTGAAGTACACAAAACGCAACAACTACAATTCATTTTCAGGGGTCGTTTTCAAGTATGGTACTTGTTTGTCTTTACCACAAAACGCAGTCACGTTTTTGACAAAACGCAACGAAGAAAAAAAACTTCAAATATGCGAATAAGCCCAAATCTTCCAACTTGCTTATGAAATAAGCTAACCACTAACCTAAATAAGCTATTACAAGTATTCTAAAAAAGAAAGTATAAGCTTTTCGGATCAAACAACAACCTTTTAGTCAAAACGCAACTTAGAAAATCAAAAATAAAACTAAGAAAAGTGAAATTTCTAGCCACGAATTTGCTAACTCATGATCTAGGAAGAACAATAAGCATAAAAGTACACGATTTTCTTCCAAAAACTTAACCAAACTACAACTTCGTGTGCTTATTCTACCAATAAGCCACGAAATAAGCTTTTTAAGCTTATAAAACCATGAAATTCAATCACTATCCACCCGAGGCGACTGATACCAAATGTAAGTCACCAATAAATCAATTCACTTCATATTATGAACAAGAAATTAAGATTAGGAGATGAGAAGATTTGTAGAGAGAGGTAGAGAGAGAAACAAAGGAATGGGAGGATTACTTGCAAAAGGAAAGAGTTACAAATGAACCAACCACCTCACCTTCCTTGGTGAGGCGTATATGTATCCATTTAAAAGGCTTTCATGCCTTTAGTTATTCTATGGGCTGGGCTCGGGTTTACTTGGACTTTCGCCTGATACACGTGACTGGTTAGATTACATTAAATGAGCCCGTTTACCCGTTCTAGCCTATTACAACGTTACATATTAAAATGACCGAGACTTAATATTCTAAATGAACAAACTTTTGTGTTTGACTCATTATTTGAGGCTAACAATCTCCCCTAAAGTGAGTTCATTGTGACACTCCTTCGTGAGATCAATGAGATTGCTTTTGTCGATAAGCTCTTGTGATCTTTGTCTCTGTCTAATGACCCGAGATCTTAAATTCTAAATTTGAAAACTTTTTTGTGTTTGACTCATTATTTGAGGCTAACATAAATGGACATGTCTTTTGTTTTTGGAATTTTGTAGTAACTGAAGTTTGATTATGTATCATTTATTCTCGATATTTGATTCTTTTGGTTTTTTCTAATACAAGATCATAGCTTTATCTGTGATTTTAAAGACAACTAAATCGGCCATTTAGGTTTTTAAGATTGTCATTCAGGATGAAAAAGAAAAATGATATTTTCAAACAGTTCTTACTCTAAACTACCTTATTAATCTAAACAAGAACTATTTCCAGACAAGAAAAAAAAGAAACAACCCTTTACATGTCTATCAGGCCCATGTAACACAACCAATTGCATACCACTTGCTCAGCCAGGTTACAATTATCCACATGTTGCTCATCCTACTAACTATCCATCTAGCCCATCAAGCTTTTCACTATTCATAGGTACCAATGAAGCCGACCCAGCCCATTTCTCACGTGGGTCCATTAGCAGCTCAACTCACTTCTCATGTTGGACATCCGCAAGGTTTTAGTGCCACGCCTCCACAGGATCCTTCTATTGGTGCTTGGAATATGGATACAGGTGCGAATTCTTACCTTCATGATTTGGTTACTAGTCTTAGTGATGTTTTTAAAATGTGTGTTTATCCATCTGTATCGGTTAGTGACGATT
>BQNB010210166.1:0-10288 GCA_026074375.1 Tanacetum coccineum
TGTCGTTTAGCGACTTTTCCCCAGCGACATATGTCGCTGGGGAAAAACGCGCTGGGGAAAGGGGCTTTTGTTGTAGTGTAATGATCGATGATTATGGTGTCGGACAGTGGTGATACTTAAGTTGTTGATGCACGAGATCGATCATGGCTACGTTCTTGTAATCAACAAGGATTATGATACACGATGATGATCACTGAAGATGAAGATGGTGATCGATGACGATGAAGATGCAAAACTGATATGATGATGGCAATGCAAAAACGATGATGATGGTGATGAACTATGATGATGTAAAACCGATGATGACAACAATGCAAACTCGATAATTATAATGCTAATATGATTGATACGTCATCAGACCGATCCGACACCAGTTTTAAAGAAACACTTCGATCCAAACATGTTTGATGGAATGTTATATTAGATGACATGCAACATTTTGTTTTGAAAATAGTTTTTGATGCAAAATGTTTTTTTATGATTGAATGAATGATGAGCAAGTTTGATGCATAAATCCAATCTGTTGATGGTTGACGATGCATTGATTATGACGATGATATTGTGATTTTGAATTTCTCTTTTGTTCGTTTGATTGTTTGGATTAGATGATTGTATGTTGAAATAGATGATGATTGATGCATGATGATGGATGATGTTAGATGCATCTGCATGGTTTTGGAAAATGTTCTACTTTGTACCATGAAAAAATTAGTGAACATAGTCATATGCTTATGACGATTTTACCCTCTAAAGGCCTGGACACTTGGCAAATTTTTGTGGTGTCTTATGATTTGTAGTTTAAAGCAGTCTTTCACTAGAACTAATCCCGTTGATGGTTGGGTTATCAGGTTGTTTGGTTAGTTCTGTTAAAAAATTTTTTTTGGGTCAATTCGAAAATCGAACCGAACCGAATTAGGATTCAACCGAACCAAACCGAAAACTGAAATTTTTTTTGGGGTCAACCTGAAAACCGAAATTGAAAAAAAAAATACATAGAATTTAGCAAAAAAAAAATTTAATTTCAAGCATAAAAATGTTTTTTAAAGTTAATATAAAATTTTAATAGTAGTTTTTGTTATACATGAATAAATAAAAATATATATATATATATATATATAATATATATATATGCATATATATATATAAATTCGGTTTTTGGGTCGGTTTTCGGTTTGATTTTTGGTTTTGATTGCCAAACCCATATCCAACCCAAAAAGCGAATTTGTTGTTCGGTTCGTTTCGGTTTTGGCAAATTCGGTTCGGTTCTTAGCTCGATTTGTTTTACGTTTTAAAAGTTTGCTTTCAAAATACTTAGATTCAAGTAGTATGTTCAACGAATCAACAATATGAATCAACAAAGTAAATATCTAAACTAATTTAAATAACAAACACAAACAATAAAAGAGAATGAAGAAAAGAATAATCAAACCAAGACACCATGATTTATAAGTGGTTGTTCGGCTACGAAGCTCTTCTTCGCCTATCTCACTTCTCCGCGAATATCCTACTCGAGATTCACCATGTCAACAACTTCCTTCAAGTAAGAGTAAACCGTTTACCAGACGTCGCTTACGTTTATTTTTTTCCGACACTAAACTCGACACTAAGCTAAATGTCGAGTCCTAATCTTAGCTAGAACCAATCTACCACTTCACAAGCACTATATACTCACAAGATCTACCTTATCGGATATACACACAATCCGAATTACACAATTACACAAGATAATTAAAATAGAGATTTGATACTTAGAAGAAGAGAGGAGAGATCACTAAATAACAATTCATTTCTTGGCGAATATGAATGTTCTTCTCTTGCACTTGATTGAGAGGAGAGATGAGGAGAAGAGATTAGATCACTTGAAACAAGATCTAAGAATGTAAGTGATCAAGAGATTTAGAGAGAGAAAGAAAATTTTTAGAGAGAGAAATTTATCTGAAAAATTCAGGCAAAAAGGTCTAATTTTTTGCTAGGAATGGAGCAACATTTATAGGCAGAAAAACCCAACGGTCACTGTCAGGCAAAGAGGTTTAATTTTCTGCTGGGAATGGAGCAACATTTATAGGCAGAAAAACCCAACGGTCACTGAGGGCGGTCCTGGCGGTCCCAAATATATCTGGGGGCCGCCGAACCTATAAAGGGGCCGCCCAGTAGACTACGCTCCTGTTTTTGTCTTTTTGTGGGGAATGTTGTATCTGTTATGGAACCTTCCATTTTGGGGGGAAATTTGAATTTCAAATTTAAGTTTTTAATTAAAACTTTTCTTTTAATTAGAAAATATTTTGTATAATTATTTTTGAAAAATATTTTTGTAAAAATGTGATAGATAAGAGAAAAACATTTTCTTGATCACTAATCATGCTTAATAATTTGTTTGTTCATACCTTAAGTGATTACTAATCTTAGAAATAGAATTTTACGATTAATAATTTGTAAACGTTTATTTTTATCGTAAACGTTTTTACATTTTGTTATTATCAAAACATTGAGAGGTCGAAAAATATAAATAACGTTTTTAGACATTATTTGTATTAACAATCTCCCCCTTTTTGATGATGACAAAATATAAACTCATTTTGTATAAAATTAAAGGTTTCAAATTATTAATGAGTTTTCATTCCATTTCTCTCCCTTTTTGTCGAATTCAAAAAGAATGATCGTCGAATTGTTGAAGAAAGAAAGAAGTCGACGATATCAAGACTCCCCCTTGATGTATTCTCCCCTTCGTTCGGGGCACCAAGGGATCGATCTTCCGAAAATTGTTTGTTACAAAACAAAGTTAGAGGTACAAGTGCAAGATAAATATCTTTCAACACGTAGCACTCATAGCAATTCATGCAAGTTAAATCATAAAGTGGCTTCATTCATTACTTAATAGGCTCACACAAGAAGCATTGAGTTCAATTGAAGCTAAATACGAGACAAGACAAATTCATACTATAATTTTATGAATCATTACAAGATAAAGTAGATAAGCAAAAAATAAAGACATATTAAGGCATAGAGCTACACTAGTGGATTATTGAATTGTAAAAGATGTTGTAATCAAAAGATGGATGGTCGATTATTTAGGTAGATTAATCATATGAGAATGATTAATTAAAGAGGGAAAAAGATGAGGTTGGTGACACATGGTTTGGAGGGGTACGAGTTTGAGGTATGAGACGGGTGAGAAGAAAGTGAATAAAGTTGATTTCATTTCTCAAGGAGTGGAATTGGTGTCTAGAATACTTGCAACAATGACAAAAACTTGAGTGAAATTCAACTTGAGCATGAGAAGGAGGATGAATTGGTTGCGCTTGTGGTGAAGGTGGTACATGAATGTAGGCATTAGATGGGTTAGTGTGTGAATTTTTTGGAGAAGATGTCTTGCATTTCCATACTTGTCTTACCGACATTCTTGGTTTTCTAAAGAAGTTTGGATGGTGGTTTGAGCAAGACATTAGTGGTGAGAATGAGGATAATAATGATAAGAAGTTGGTGATGGTGAATGAAGGAGGAAGGATGAGTTAAATAATGGAAGTAAGAATAAAGAGTGGCAAAGCATGGTGTGAGTGACAAAAAGGTGCAAGGAGTGGTTTGGCTAATCAAGGAAATGACAGCATGACATTATGTATAGGAAGGTCAAAGATATAGAAAAAGAGGCAAACTTAAAAAATTCGTTCCCCCCTGTTGGCAGTCCTATATTGTTGGGCGGTCCCATATATGTTAGGGGGCCGCCTGATGTTTATAGGGGCCGTTTTCTGGAAAGAACAAAAAATTTCCAGTTTTTCCCTTTATTCTGTCCAGTGATTTTAACATCTTCTAAATTTAAGAATTAATCAATTTAAGTAATATAGGGTCCTATACTGAGATACAAATCATTTATCATATAGTAATATTATACACATGTTATAATCTCCAAGTCACATGAAATCGTTATTCACCAATCATAGTAACATTATAAAGCATAATGTACTAGATGATATAGATAATAATAAGAATCTCTAATAGTTATGCAAACATGTTTACTTCCGTTTCCTACTCATCATGTCCTTGAGAGCTTGTCCAATTGATCTTAACCCTTCCCGGTGAGCATCTCGTTGTTGAGTTTGAAGGTTTATAGTTTCGGAGAGGTAAGTGTTTAAGTATTGACTTTCATGAGTAGGGTTTTGACGGACTCTAGAAACAGCATTGGATGAGGAAGAGACATTTTGAGAAGGAGAAGAAGAGTTAGAATGAAACGATTCTTCATCATTTTCATCAATGGTGTCATCCAACGGACGAGATGAGGATGGATGCTTTAGAGTGGTGGAAGAGGAGCTAGCATTTGAGTCACGAGGTCTTTTCTTGCCATGATTTGATCGCGTCTTTCCCTCATAATGAGGAGCGAGGAGATGCATGACTCGATCATGTGAGAGATAGTGATGAATTGCTAGCTCAGGAGAGACAGACACAACATGTTTGAACAATCTAGTTAGAAGCATTCCATAAGGTAAGAGTTCCTTAGGTTTGTTTCGAGTCTTTTCCATTCTTTTGAGAATGAAAAATGCTAGATTGTATGGAGTGGAGGTTTCAATGCAATAAAGCATATGACAAAGACACGCGGAGACATGATCCTTATGACCTCCTAGACAAATGGCGTTTTCACGAATGATATCAGCCCATGGTTTCATATGAGTTTGAATTTCCTGGGTTAAAATTTTGTTTTGATCTTGTCGAGGGACTTAAATAAGAGACTTGATAACATTTAGAGAGGGAGGAGTGGTTTTGTAACGACCTTTACTAGGAGCACTTATTGACAAGTAGTCGAGTGACCACATGTCGGTGTGTGACACTTGACCTTTGAAAGGGTTCAAGATTTGACCGAATTCCTCGAGAGTGAGATATAATGGCTTATTTTGTATGACAAAATTGACCATAAAATGACCCTTGGAGTTATAGTTAAATGTGAGTTGACTATAAAACTCGAGAACAAAATGAGGAACAATTTGTTCATTTATGTTCAACAAACAATCAAAACTAATTAATCCAAACTTAGCATGGATATGACTCATGTTTTCAAAGTTTTGACTCACAACCCTACCCTCATGAAAGTATCGTTTTTCAAGGCTTGCAATGGTGTTTCTTAATGGTTGATTGAATTCATTTGATATGAGTACGATGTAGTTACGGGTCTTTCGGTGATCTAATCCGGTGATTCGAGGCATTATCACCTAAAACAAAAAATATTATGGTCATGTTTTATAGTTTTGTACTTGTAACGTTTTACTCACAATGTTCCTAGTGTGTGCCTAAATGTGACAAATATGGAGTAACGATTAACTCGACCTAAAAATAAAATCCTAAGAGTTAATCCAAACGCTCCTTAATTTGATTTTGTTCATCCAAACATGTCGACAAATACACATAAATTATGTATCTCGATATTTGTTCATGAGATCATTATGCATGTGTTTAAAAACGTTTTTAAGTTGTATTAACAATGCATAACAACAATTTTATTATGTTCCTAACGTGAGTGATTTGAAAATAAAATTGGGGTTTTGGTTCGAAATCAATTTTTCAACAAACTCACTAGTGTTTGCAAATCCTATGTCTAAATGAAGCATATTAGTTATATATTGTATCCTAATAGTCCTAATTGTACAAAATTAAAAGAAAAATAAAAAATCCTCAATTTCAATTTTTGTGTTCATCATGAACCCTAGACTCAAATTGAAAGAAAATAGATGAAATGACTTACAATTGATGATGTTGATGATGTTAGGAATGATTGTATGTGTTGATTTTATCTTTAATTAGTGTTTTAATGGTTGATTTTGAGTTTTGGGTTGTTTTTTGTTCGAGTCCGTCGCTGCAGTATGGAGAGGGAGTGTTTGTTTTTTAGTTTTAAAGAAATTTTGACGAAGTATAAATTTTGGTGTCTGCTGTTGGCGGTCCCATATCTATCAGGGGGGCGCCTGAAATGGGTTGGGGGCCACTTGAGATATGGGGGCCGCCCGTATTATGAAATTTTTGGACTTTTAAATTTTGACACGAATTTACTAGGAAGAGTGACTAATTAATTTGCATTTCATGAATTAAAAATATCTAACTAGCTTCGAATGAAGCAGTTAAATTGTCACAACGCAGAATGGAACACGGACTAGAATCGAGACAGAAGAAAGAGAAGCGGACTAATACGATTTATGGAATGTGTTCCATCATTCCTAAACCAAGACGTAGATAGTTAAAAGATTCACGTTTAAGGGGTTTCGTAAGAATGTCGACGATGTTGTCGACGGACGACACTTTTTCGATTGAGATATGTCCTTTCTGGACATTATCACGAAGAAAGTGGTGACGAATTTTGATATGTTTGGTTCGAGAATGTTGCACCGGGTTTTTGCTAAGGTCAATCGCGCCTTTATTGTCGCACATGATCGGGACGTCGTCGAGTCGAACGTCGTAGTCGATAAGAGCTTGTTTCATCCATAGTGCTTGTTGACATGCCTTTCCGGCGCTTACGTATTCGGCTTCGGTAGTGGATATAGCAAGATCGGTTTGTTTCTTCGAGAACCAAGATGTCAGACAACATCCCACGAACGTATAAATACCGCTAGTGCTCTTTCGGTCCACATAATCTCTCGCATGATCAGTGATGACATCAAATAACGTCTATTTTATAGCATTATTTATCCCATGTTATTAACCCATTTTGTATAGTTATTGCAAAGAATTGTTACTTAATCGTTTATATTTAAGAATTGCAGTAATTATAGAGTACTTGGTGAATATTAGCAAAAGGCGTGCATTCTATAACTTAAATGAAGATATTTTGAAGATTTACTATTCTGACTACCAATACGTCGTATCCATCAAGGAAGATACGGCGTATCCGTGCCTGCACTCACCAAAGACCACAAAGGAATGAAGATCAATACGCCGTATCAAGAGAAACTCAATACGCCGCATCGAAGATATAGTATGTGAATATTCTAGAAGATATAAATGTGGTCCCTACTTCAAGAAATCCCCAATATGTCGTATCCAATCCCTTGGATACGCCATATCGAACCGACTTCCAGACCCTACAAATACAAAACTCAAAAACGAGTTTTAAGTGTACTAAATCATATTCTCGATACCTAAACCATAAAAGTCAATTTTCAGAGGAGAAAAAAGCAGAAGAGGTCGAGCAACGCTATCAATTCCATAGGAGACATAGTGTAATTCCATATACTTTAGTAATCGTTCAGTTTTTGGTATCATTCGTTAACTCGGTTAGTTTACCTTGGCTAAATAATTGTTTTTGTATTTATTATGATGTTGAAGGCTAATACCTTCAGGTATGAAGATCTGAATGTTTGATATTTGTTTATCTTGATTTCTTGATTTATCGTTGAATGCTTGTTTATGTTTATCAATTTATACTTGTTTACGCTCTTTTGTATGCGATCTATTATTCAACTGGATCTAGTGATACGGGCCAAGTAATCTAGAGTCTGGGATAGCTCTCCATATAGTGATTTATACATCTAGAACCATAGGATCACAAATATTGTCCTGCTAAATTTGTGTCTATGATACGCTTCGGGATTAACTAGTTAATTGGATATTGCCAATGGTTTATTGATCGTGTTGACTAGAAGGTGAACCTAGATAATTCAACAAATAACGTTCTGATTCCATTAGATAGTTGGACAAGTGGACTACTAGTGTATAAATCACCATTAAGCGGTAAGTGGGTAAAGTCTCTATGAGCTAGGGTTTAACAAGATCACCATTGCTTTAATCCCTAAGATAGATTATAATCAGCAAATAAGGATGCTTTATGTGGATGCTTTAATTGTGACAGAATTAATGTGTCTAGGTCTTAGGATGATGTAACGCCTAAGTCTTAAGAATGATATACCGCCTCGAGAGAAGAAATCATTGCACTTAAATAAACAAACCAACTTTCTAATCGGATTAATAATGGTTAATACAGTTTTCTTATATTTGGCTCGACCTCTCTTTTATCTTTTGTTAATTTGCTTGCGTGGGTTAAAGTGCCTTGAATTGATTGTAGTCACCAACCAAACCGTGCCAGTCTCTCAGGCTGAAAACCCCTTTTTCCCGTTAGAATTAGGATTAGGACTGACATAGGTTTAGAATATAATAGAATTAACATAGATTAGATAACCAAGATATTAATTAAATTGATAGATTTAACCTCGCTTCAAGTGTTTGACACCCTACTTACCACGAAACTACTACCGATCGGTTACACTGCCCGTTAAAGTGTTGTTTTTGGTTTAGTCGGCAAAATATAAATTTAAAACTTGAATCATAAAAATACACACCACACAACGACACATCAAGTTTTTGGCGTCGTTGTCGGGAAGTGAAAATTAATCTTGATTTTTATTTGATATTTTGGTTTTAAACATTAGATTAGATCTAACTCTTAGAAGTGGTGTAAATTAGATTAGTGTATATTCTTGTATATTCTGTAAATTTTGTATATTTGTTAGTTTAATTACTTGTTTTTATATTTGTGTGTTTAATTTAATTGTTTTCATAATACACTGTTTTGGTCGATAACCTGATACGGAATATTCACTTCCATCGGATACGGCGTATCCAACTTTCTGTCCAATACAGCATATTCATTTAAAAGATATTCATTTCTATTGAATACGGCGTATCAATCATCTGATAAAGTTCTTTTCCATTCTCGAACTTAAAGCCCAAATTTTTTAAATACCTTTTTCCCGCTGGTTCTACTGATAATTTTTTGGTTATTTTTCAGTAAGAATGACAAAGGTTATCAAATGAGTGTTCGAGAAAATTAAGGATGTTAAGGTCGAAGATGTTTCGCTCAATTGCAATACATCACTTGAAGTTTTCAATAATGAAGTCAATCGATTAAGCGGAATGGATGATGATTTATTCACATATGAAGTTGAAATTGCTGACATCCCATGTGACTCGAAAATGGATGATGATTCAGAGCATGAAGCTGATGATGACATGGGATATGATCCGTCTGATGTTGCATTTACTGAATGGTCGGTATTGAAGTTTTTCAACTACAAGACAATGGATCATTATACTATGAAAGTATTATGGATTTACTGGATCAGAGGAGATGATGAAGTTGAGCTCACAGATGAAGAATCTTCTGATGATAAGGATGATGTTGCTGAAGTCTTTAGGATCGACACTAATTTATTTAACTTCGAAACACCTATGTGCGAGGCATTCAAAGAATTTAACTACCTCTTGCAAATCGATCCAGACTTACTTACTAAGGACATTGAGGGATTCAAGACATATGAAGATTACAAGGATGATTGGATCTATGAATGAAACAAGGATGTACCATGGGTCGATGAGAAGCCATGGACTAACGTTGGAGTTTGGACCAAACCCACACCAGCTAAACATACTTGCAAGCCTTTCAACTATAAAACTGGATGTTCAGAATGGCCAACATGTAGTTAGAAGAATGATGGATACTGTAATGGAGGAAACTTACCTAGAACTTACATTATTAGAAACCAACTCCATTATCAGGATTACAAGTGGTACGAGGCTTTGGAAGATAGCAAACTTAAAGATGAGGCTTTAAGAAACAAAGCTACCATAGATGGATTTATCAATGAAGATGATGATGAGTCATGTTACTAACAAAAGAGACGATGGAACATATATACAAACTATAATAATGCTTATGAGATAAATCATGAAGATAATGAGAGAGAAGAAGTATGTGAAGTTCATGAGCTGCCGGTGTGCAATGTAAGGAGATATATGATGATCAAATATTTGTTCAATAATGATGAAGAGTATGTTGCTGTAAAAGAAGACGAATATGACTATCTTACAATCACTAGAAAAGAAGCGTGCCGAGCTTACCAAGAAATCATTCGAAATACGACGACAGATTAATGGCTCACACACGGGCACATTAGCGTGCATGGGATGGAATAAAGAGGAGAAGTGGAAGACAAGTCTAACTTAAAGACTTTGTTGTAAACAAAAGTGCTTCCCGGGAGACAACCCGGATTGTTATTTAATGTTATCTAGTCTGTCTTCCCAGACATCAATACGGCGTATCCGCTCCATACCAAACGGCGTATTGATTGTCTGGACATTATCAGTCTTTATTTTTTATTGCACTTTAAAAATATTATTGTCAGTTCTGGCAATACGGTGTATTCATTAACCTAATATGGCATATCCACCAGACTGACTCATATTTGGTTTGTTTAGTTTAGTTTATATTACCCGTAGATGCCAAGATAGGAATGCATGTTTTTCCTATTTTACACAGGACATC
>BQNB010210171.1:0-10288 GCA_026074375.1 Tanacetum coccineum
TACCATCAACAAGAAGAACTAGTTAAAGGAATTACAAACTAAGTTTCATGCAATCATAAGCAAACACTAATAAATTTAGCCTAACATGTTAATTAAAAGCGAAGAATAGTTAATCAAACAATACATAGACATATTAAAAGATTAAAGGGATAAAGGAACTTCACTTTAATAAAACATCGAGTAATGATGAATACAATAGGGTGATAAAATCCTAAAAACGTCTTATACAATGTATAAAATCGTTCCCTAAGTTTTCCACACTTAAAACATATTTTGGAAAAAAGTAACGACGTCGTCACTTGTTATTTGTGACGTTGTCAGCCCGTGAATCTTCTGCGAGCTTCTCTTGAGTTGGTTACTTTGACGTCATCGGGATAAATCTTGACGTCGTCCTTTGAGAACTTTGACGTCGTCACTAGAAAATGTGACGAAGTCTCCACGGTTTGTAAACGAATCTTTAAGTGTCTTTGAGTAGAGTTGAAATCTTGTCCCGTTTCTTCCCAAATTGAGTCCAAAGTGCATGTATTTCCTCTAAGTGCTTCCCAGATACTAAAATCACAAAAAGAAATAATTAAGCACAATAAATGGGGATATGTGTATCAATTCGGGGGTTAAATGACCCCGAAAAATGTATAAAATTACACCTCATGATTAGACATTATTTGTATTAACAGAAGATTTAGACGGAACATCATGATTCTTACTATTCGACAAAATAATAGAATCTAATAGAAATATACAAAACCGAGTAGTTGACTTTCGTAAAAGAACATCACCGACCCAATCAGAATCACAATAAGCACACAGGTCCAAGGCAGACGTAGAGGAAATAAAAGTGTCTAACACTGAGTACCTCGATTATATATGAGAATATGCAAAACAATAGCCTAATGAACTGTTGTTGGAGCATAAACAAACTGACAGACAATATGAAATGCATAAGAAATATGTAGACGTGTAACTGTAAGATAAACCAAACTGCCCACAATAGTCTGATACAAACTTGGGTCTGGCAAAGGATCACCATCTATCAGAGTGTATTTTACCTTAGCATCAATACGAATATCTTCCACCATTTTGTTTGTAATTCTTTCACGATTAAGTAAATTACCTATATACCTGGACTGAGACAAAATTTATCCTTTTGGTAAAGAAGCAACCTCAATACCTAGAAAGTAACAAAGTAAGCCCAAATCCATCATAGCAAAATGATGAGCTAACTCAATTTTAGTGATTCAATTCCAACACAATCTCCGTTAATAACCATATCATCAACATATAATGACAAAAGTATACGCCTAACACATGTTTGTTTAATAAATAATGCAAAATCATGATGGCTAGAGACAAAATCAAGAGAGGTAACAATTATTCCAAATTTATCATACCAAGCACGAGGTGCCTGTTTGATACCATAAAGAGCTTTTTTGAGCTTGCAAACTTCTCCTTGTTTGTGAGAGACACCAGGAGGTGGTGTCATAAAAACTTCTTCATTCAGATCACTATTTAAAAAAGCATTTTTAACATCCAACTAAGATATTTTCCATTTACGACTAGAAGCAAAGGCAATCAAGGTTCTTACCATCTTCATTTTTTCAACTGGAGAAACTGTCTCTTCATAATTTATATGTTACTTTTGAGCATAAACTTTGGCAACACGACGAACCTTATACCTTTCAATGGATCCATCAAATTTGGTTTTAATCTTGTAGACACAATGAGATCCAATAGCACGCTTACCAACTGGCAACGGTACTAAGTCTCATGTTTAAGTCTGATGCAGTGTAGCGAGTTCTTCAGCCATAGAAAGCTGCTAAAGAGGATCATAAACAGCCTCTATATACAACATAGGCTCATAAAGATGACGAACAGAAGCAAGAAACAAATTAAAACAATTAGAATAAGAAGAATAAACAAAATCATCCATTTTTGTAAACTTACCATTACATTTTTGTCAACCACTTAGAGGAGGACCAGCAACAACTTTAGTAAATGATTGGATAGCCATAGGAGGAAGTTGAGTAACGATTGTAATAGGTGGTGTTTCGGTAACGGTGGGTGTTTCTTGGGGTATTATCTGAGGTGTTTCTTGTTGTGTCTTAGTTGCATCATCAAAAGGGTCGAATTTGATGAGTTCAGGTTGAGTCAAATGATGAAAACTAGTAGGAACATAAAAATAGAGAACATGCTCCAAAAACTAAAGATGTGGTGAAGTGTACAATTTTTGACCAAGTGATTTAAGAATGGAACAAGTACAACCAAAAACACGCAAACTAGAGTAATTAGAAACTTGACCATTCAATCTTTCAAAAGGAGATTTACCAGAATTATGAGAGGTCGGGATCCTATTTACCACATAAGTAGTAGTAAGAACCGCTTCCCCTAATAGACACTAGGAACCTTGACCGACAAAAGTTAAAAATCTTGTTGTTTCAACAAGATGATAATGCTTTCTTTCAGCAACACCATTTTGTTGTTGAGTGTTAATACAAAAAGTTTGGTATATTGTCCCATCTAAAGCAAGCAAAGATGTAAAATCTTTAGACGTGTACTCACCCCCAAAATCACAACGAAAACATTTTATGACACTTGAGTGTTGTGTGTTTACAAGAGCTCTAAAAATCCTTAAATGTTGAAAGAACCTCAAAGTGAGGTTTCATAAGATAAACCCAAGTGTATCAAGTATAGTCATCAAAAACCAAAACATAGTATTTGGAACACCATTTGTCAAATCAGTAGGAGGTCCCCACACATCAAATTATATGAGATCAAAGGAGCATTAGAAAAGGAAACAATTTTATTAAATGGCAAGGCCAAAAAATTTGCAAGTTTACAACCACTAAAGTCAGAAATATCATGACTTTTTAACTGTCCTAACGCCCCTGACGACACTATAAACTTTCAACCAGATGCAGAAACATGAGATAAACGAGAAGGTCATAAATAAAATACTAAGAAGGAATGACTCAACCAAAATGAAGATAAGTCCACACTAGAGGCTGCAACAGCTCTTGAATCGTTGAAGTTATCTAAGACATAGAGTCCCTCTTCCCTACGTCCTGACTCAATAACTTCTTGATTTTTCGGTCCTATATAAAACAATCAGGAACAAAAAATAAAACATCATATCCAGAATCACAAATTTAACCAACAAAAGCAAGATTCATAGTAAGATTTGGTATGTAGTAAACATCAGACAACGAAACAGATGGTGTGGTAATAGACCCTGTTAATACAAATATTCGCGTAAAAAATGATATTTATATTTAATGATCTTCAAGTTTTGATAATAAAAAATATAATGTCATACTACGTAAAGTTTATGTAAACAAGTTTTTTTAATCGAAAGTTTACTTACCAACGTCAAATCACTTAAGGTATGAATATGGCATTATAAAGCGTAGTTAATGATAAAAAAAGTATTTTGTCTTGCATACTAATTTAATCATTTGCATAAATCTCTTTTAATCAAATGAATTTCAAATAAACGCATGATTAATTATCAACTAGTTAGATTAATCAATAAGACAAAATAGAATTAACCATAAATGGAAATAATCTTTCCATATCTTATAAAATGTAGAAAATCTTTTCATTTTAATGTTAAGAAATATTTCCTTCTAGATATATCTAATAAATTAGATTTTAAAGTACAATTAGGATATCTTGTAAAGATTTTTGGTTAACCAGTAAATGACAAAAAATCAGCTATTTACCACCCACAGATCCACCAAAAAGGAAGACGGATCCCGGGTATACTGGATTTGTCGATCCGTGGAGCTGGCAGTTTTGAATATGAATTTTTGTCTATAAATAGGAACTAAATGTATTCATTTGAATCACCCTTTCTTAACTTTTCTCTTGCATATTTATTTTATATCATACATTCCTCATCATTATACTTATTATATAATTCATTACACGTGATCAAATCATTCCACTCTTTAGTATAGAACACAAAGAAGATATCAAGCTTCAAGTGTTATTAGTTTAGTAGTGTCATCACATTTGTGATATTTATCCACCATCATCTATTTGTCTTGTATAATCATAGTTGTATGATTAGTTTGTATTTTAGGCCTTAAAATACATAATGTGTTAGATTGGTTCTATCTCAAAATGGAACTCGGTATTTAGCTTATTACCGGAAAAAGTGTAAGCGACGTGTACGGTTTTCTCCGCCTAAAGGGAGCTTGTTGACATAGTGAAGAAAACTCTCGAGTTGGATACTCGGGGAGTAGAGTAGGGCAAAAATGAGCTTTATAGCGAAACCATTGTAAATCATCATGTCATTGGTTTAATCTTTCCTATCCTTACTTATTTACATTTCTCATTTACTTATTTGTTTATTGCATCGATATCATATAAATATTTGTATATCTATTGAATTCACATAAGTTGACAATCTAATATTATATTTTAAAACGGTAAAAACTATTCAACTCCTCTCTCCCCCTTTTTAGTTTCCACAAACCCAATGCCTGCTAATGGCATAAAACCACCATTAGCAGCCATAATCGATTTTGAAGAATTAAGATATAAAGAAATAAACTGAGAAAAATATGACCCATATGGTGACTAGAACCAGAATCCAATATCCACTTGACAAAGGCAATACTTAAGGATGACAAACCATTACTAGAAGAGGCTGCAAAGACTTGAGGTTGAAAGGCTATGAAATTTCTAAAATTCTCCTAATAAACTAGATATTAAATTTTTGTAACATTTATTCTTTCTATTTAAAGCTATATGAATTCTCATTATTACAATATACATATATTTATATTATTTTAACCTTCATGTGATGGCTAAAGGTATTTGTATTGTGTGGATAAATTGTGTTGCCACAACATTGTGTGAGAGTTTTTTTTGGATTTTTTATGGTCATAGCAACTCTCATTTGGATTAGGCAAAAAATTTAAAAGTGTCCAAACACCTTAGGTGCTAGCACTTTATAGCTCAAAAAACATTTTTAAGCCAAAATACCTTAGGACGATTTGGCAACTGGACGACTTAAGCATATTTCACCGCGTGTCCTTTTTTTATTAATTAAGTACAAGTCGCTCTCTGGGCAACTGGAAGACTTAAGAAAAATTTGTATTTTCATAATAAAAATAAGGACACATGGGGAAATCTGCTTAAAGTCGCACAATCGACAAAGTATTTTGGCTCAAAAATGTTTTTTGGGTTAAAGAGTGCTAACACCTAAGGTGTTTGGACTCTTTTAAAAAATTAATTTTGGATTATCAATATTATAATTTTTAAGACAAATTTATACACTTTTATGAACCACTGCTAACATTTTCATGTGAACTATTCTACAATTGTGCAACAAGTGATTGTGCAAGTGGGAGGCATTTCCACCCTTAAAGTTTCAGTTAGAAAGTTGTGGTTTATAAATAGTTAAGATGACATAGCACATGACTATGTTATGATTTTGATCGGTTAAGCTTATAGTTCTACGAATACTATTTGATAAAGTTAACTTGATATGCAACAATGAAGTAGACAAATAACAAGCAAAATATTAAAGGGCTAATTACTGAAAGAATCATCATACTTGCCACCATATCCTTTTCTAACTTCTTATTACCATTTTGTCCTATTGTGATCACTAAAGTCCTAATTTTGTCCTTCTTAGGGGTCTTTATGACCTACTTAGTCGGTAACCCATTTTAATAAAAAATCACACACGCTTTTAGTTGCCAACCTAGACTATCCTTGTCCACCTCCTCCTTCAACCTTGTGCATGCGCATGCCACACTCAAGATAAACCTTCGTACAGATCCTTAAATTTATATAGTATATCACTTTACTTCACCAAACCCCACACATTACTTTAATTCCTCCAACACATCTCTTTTAGATCCAAAAAATTCTAACTCAACAACACCATTAAATATTATCACTTAATTGTCTTTTTCCTTAATTGGTGCTTCAAAAAGGTATATTTTATATTATATTCATTGTTTTTTACTCCAATTGTAATATTTATAAAAAAAATGTGTCTTGTTTCATTTTTAGGTTTATGTTAAAAATTTTGTGTTTTTGTGTATTTTACAAGTCTGATGGACAGACCTAATGATGTGGTGTTTAGAATACACTACAATGGTGTCTTTAAGTATGATCCACTGAGGTATGAATAATTTAGAGTTGTTGAATTGCAGGCATGTACAACTGATAGGGTTATGTTTAGTCATTTACTTGATATGTTAGTTGCTAAGTTAAAGGATAATATATGGGCCTTGTTCTTCTGCAATCCTAGTTTAGACATTTATAGTGGTGGATTGAAACTAATTGAAAATGATGCCGATGTATATGCTTTGTATGACCTAGCTAAATGCATGTGACATTAGACTTGTTTATATCACATTTACCATAGAATTTAGTAATATATTACCATAAAAACTTATGTTTAGATGGTTCTAATGAAGAAGTAACATAAAAAAAGCAACATGATCTTAGAAAGAAACATGTTGGTATGTCTGTTGAGGAGTTAGTTGCTTGGGCTGAGGAAGAAGCAAACTCTCCTTACTTAAGGTCTCCCCTACTTAAGTCTAGACCTTTTAGGGATGATATGAAGGGTAGGGTGTTGTTTACAAACATGTATTATGCTAAAGATGAAGGCTTTAAAATGTATCCTCCTTTGAATGAAGATAAGGTTGGTAAGGATGATTTGCTAGTATGGTGTTCTGATTTGGAAAATGATGCTGTTAAGATTCTAGAGGGTATGAGCGAGGGTAAGAATGATGCTAGTAAGTCTGTAGAAGTCAATAAGGGTATACATGCTTCAGTTGATGGTATGAGTAAAGGTATGAATGATGCTTCTAACATTGATATTGATGAACAAGTTCTTGCTAAACAAAAGCTACTAGATAAGAGTAAAAGTCTTATGACAGATGATGACATTGTCATAACTAAAAAAGAAAGATGGTTACTAGGGGTAATGGTATATCAGTAAGAGAGAATGATGGTGTCAATGTTATGTCTACGGACAATGAAAGTGATTCTGATGACCATGGTGATCACCAATCTGAAACTCATAGTGATGAGTCACATAAGTCTTTTGATTATCTCAATAATGGTGAAGATGATGTAATTGAACTTAGAAAAAGAAGAATTTAGTTTAAATGTAATGATGTTAAAGTTGCTGATGAAGCTGAAGTTGCTGATGAAGATGATCATGAAGTTGGTGATGAAGAAAGAGCTACTGATAGTTGTTAAACTATACATATCAATTTATGCTTAAAAAGGCCCAATTCAACCCAAAACGGATCAAAAATGGCAAAAATGTGCTTGTATCTGAGTTTTATGTGTGCAGGTATGGATATGTCAAATATCGCAAGAAAACAGTCAAAAACGGGCAAAAACGGACACGAGAACGGATGAGTGATCAAGAAGCTAAAGAAATCAAAGCCGAAGCCAGAGAGATCATGCCTCAGCCTTCTACAGTCAACTGCAGCTAAACCACAATCAACCAAAGCCCATCTCTATTACTTATTAAATTCAGGGGCTGATTTTGCAATTTATGAAAGTTGTTTATAACCTGAAAGTGGACTAGCCAAACACAAGGGCCGAATTTGAAAATACCCTATAGTTATAAAAGTCGCGGGTCAAAGATCCGGGTCAAATAAACCCATGGTCCCCCAATCAACCAATGAGAAGCAAAGCCCCAACCCAATTAAACCCGACCTAACCCGACCCTTAAACTTAACCCTACAACGTTAAACTTATAACCTATTTACAGTACTATTCACAAACTCCACTCTCCCCAATTCGATTAAACTTACACACACAACACTCGAACCCACTCAAGAAACACATGAACCCTACTTTAGAAACCTTTTCACCCCACCTAAAATTAACCTTAAGTGTTAATCCACCTCTCACAACCTAACACCATCTGTCACTAATCAATTAAACCCCAACCCAAATCCCACCCTGCAAAATGAGATGAAAATGATTTGGGTGAATGTGAACTGTGTGAGTGTTTTCACTCACATAAACTAACACACCCATGCCAGTCAGTCAATATCCGGAGTGCAACACATGCTTTGATCTAACGATTGAGATACTAGATCAAGGAGAGAGAAATGATGAAGGGCTGAGATAAGATGAAAGAAGGGTCTAGAAGAAGGAGGATGAGCTCAAGCTTCGGGTATAAATACCCCCTCAATCCAGCAGTTAGAGGGGAATAATAATTTTTAGGGTTAATTTTCGAGTCAGTTTACATAGTTTTTTTTAGTTTCTTCAAATGTAATTTTCATTTTAATGTTATGTAATTTTGTTTCAAGATTGTAAGAACTTTATTTCAGTTTTAATAAAAGTATATTTCAATATAAATTTGTGTCTTCAATTAAATTCTGTCAAAATATTTGTGTTTGTTTTGTTCTTGCGTCAAATGATGAAGAGCTGGAGTCTCTTGGGAATTGGATTGGCTGCTGCGAACTCCAAGGTTTTTAAGAGCTGAGGGTTAGCATATAAGGTAATTAGTGTAGTTGGATCTGAGATTTAGCTTATGATAATAAGCCATAAGCCCCACAACAACTTAAGTTGTTTTCCTGTTCAAGCTGGGAACACCAAGGTAAACCACATATTTAGGTTTAATTTGTTTTACAGTTGTCTTTTTTTTTTCAGTTTTTCCTTAATAAGCTTCCTGGTTAAATGTTCTAATTATCTTTTAATAGTATTTAAATAAGCTGTTTGGATTTGCTAATAGTTTGAATAAGCAGATTTTATTAAGTAGTAAAAATCTGTCAAGTGCCTTGAAGTTGCTTTGTTTATTTAGTTTGAGAAGGTAATTACTAACTGCTAAGCTTATAAGCCTAATAAGCTTATTCAGCTTATTTCAAATAAGTTAGAGTTAAGATTTATAAAAGTTGTTTCTTAAAAAGTTAGTATAATAAGCTGTTTTTATATAAAAAGGATGCTAGTTGTTAGATTTCCAATGTTGCAGGACCTGTTCTGCCTATTTTCATAATTTCTGTTAGTATTTAATTTGCATAGTTAGTCCTTGTTAAATGCGCAGTTAGTCCTTAGTTAATTACATAGTTAGGTACCATCTTAGTATTTAATTGATATCTAGTTAGTCCCATGTCAGGGAACAATTCTAGGTTGATTTGAATTAAGCAGATTTAATTAAGTAGTTATAATCTGTCATAAGGTTTTGAGGTAATTTGATTAAATCAGCTTAGGTAAAAGTTTGTAAGCTGATAAGCTTAGTAGAAGCTTATCAGCATTCATAAGCCCATATAGCTTATTTTAAATAAGTCAGAGTTAAGTCTTAAATAAGTTTCAGCTTTTTAAGTTTGGTTAAAAAGCCCTTTAATAAAAAAGGGATGCTGATTGTAATTGATTAGAGGTTTCAGGGGCTTGTCTTGCATTTTTTTATATAGTTTCTGTTAGTTTAAATTTGCTCAGTTAGTCCTTTGTTAGTTAGTAGTTAGATTGTTAAGTCCCTAGGTTAAGGGACTGCTTCTGTCAATTGATCAAACTTTGTGTTTTTTATATAAACCTAAATTTTCCCCGCCTACCCTTATCTTTCTGTTTTGTCACTTTCGGCCCATGTGTTTTGGTTAAATTGGTTAGGTTAATAAAAAATAGTTTAATTAAATAATAAAATTAGGTTTTTTAGTTTAATTAGTTAAATTAGTTAATAATTACTAGTTTAAAATTGGGGCTTTTTGTTCCATAATTTTTCTGCACATTTTTAGAGTTTAAAAACCATTTTTCTATATTTTTAAGATTTAAATTGTATTTGTTTTCTTAGATGTTGCATTTTATTTACTTTCGTAATTAGTTTAATTTGTTAATTAGTTGTTTAATTGTGCCTTTAATTTTAGTAGTATAAATAAATCAAAAATATCTCTTTGCTTATTCAAATCAATCATTCCGAACGAGATCGAGGTTTCCATTGCATGAGTCGTTGGGGAAAACGACCCGGGTGATCATACTTACCCGGTCAAACATACGTATTATATATTATATTATATATATTTTTGAGAGTGAATTTTATCAAGGTAACTTGGTAACTTTCTTAATTACTCTCGGGATTATATTATTTTATATTATATTTTAGGTATATAAAACTACGAATCAGTTTTTGGCGCCGCTGCCGGGGACTTGTGTAAGCGATTCCTTCGTTTCGAGTTTGTGAATTTGGTTTGAAGATCCTTTCGTCCTCGAAAGTTAAATTTTTGTCATAAATCCAAAAATCCAAAAAAAATTAAAAAAATTGTCTTAATTCAGAAAATAAAATTCACCAAGTTGGTAACCGAACACCAACAAA
>BQNB010210172.1:0-10288 GCA_026074375.1 Tanacetum coccineum
AGAAAACCGTGAAGGATTTGATTCGGAATCAGCGGCGAAAAATTCCAAAAAAAACTGAAAAATGTCAATTTCTCATAGAAAACGATGTTTTTGGGCTTCGAAAAATCCTTAACCTGCCAAAGGGTGGTTACAGCGTGATCCGTCTCGTTTTTCTCTTCGATTTGAGAGGTCACGGGCCTAAAACGGACTTACGGATCAAAAGTTATGGCTGTTTTACTGAAACCGTTTTCTTCACACAAGATTGCTAGAAAAAATTTCGTTCGGTCCAAAAAAAATTTGCTCGTTCGGTTCAACTAGTTCGGTTCACTCGTTCGGTCCGCTCGTTCGATCCGCTCGTTCGATCCGCTCGTTCGATCCGCTCGTTCGATCCGCTCGTTCGATCCGCTCGTTCGATCCGCTCGTTCGGTCCGCTAGTTCGGTCCGTTCGATTCCGCTAGTTCGATCCGCTAGTTCGATCCGCTAGTTCGATCCGCTAGTTCGATCCGCTAGTTCGATCCGCTCGTTCGATCCGCTAGTTCGATCCGCTAGTTCGGTCCGCTCGTTCGATCCAAACGTTTTTCGCTCGTTCGATCCAAACGTTTTTCGCTCGTTCGATCCAAACGTTTTTCGCTCGTTCGGTCCAAACGTTTTTCCACTCGTTCGATCGTGACGTTTTTCGCTCGTTCGATCCAAACGTTTTTCGCACTCGTTCGATCGTAACGTTTTTTCCAAGTTCGGTGCTAACGTTTTTTCCGCTCGTTCTTCTATTCTTTTCACCCGAGTATCACCACAAGGCGTTTCCAACACCAAAATGAGCCACGAAAAAGGTATGGTGGCCGAGTGAGAAAGCAACCCAACTGCCGAATCTTGTATGCTTACAACACCAAAAAAATACCACGAAATCCACCCGAGGCGATTGATACCAATTGTAGGTTCCGATTTAACACTTCCACTTCATAACACGAATCACGAAACTAGAAACTAGAAAAGAAAAGAGATTGTTTAGAGAGAGAGAGAGGAGAGAGAGATGAGAGAAAACTAGAGAAAGAAATTTTGATATTATGAAAACTATATATTTTCTAATAAGAAAATATCTATATATATTTAGATATTTTTAGAAAATATCTAAATATATATATACCCCTACACATTTAATGTGACGCGCGGGATATTTAACTAGGACCCGGGCTCGGGTTTTGCTTGGGATTAATCCCAAAACATATACAATATTAGATTATCTATCGAGCCCGATTCCCGATATTATTCTGTTACAACATTAACTAATTAAAGACCGAAGCTCCATCGTAGAGTGACCGAGCTTCCTTGTTCGTCTCAATAAATTGAGGCTAACAGTAAACACTTTAGAAAACCAAGAATCTCAACCCCCCTCGACTAATTACCTCGAAAAGTAGCTAAGTGTTCATCAAGGGGAATTAAAGAATCAATTGTTTTGAAAAGGCCCCGTTTTGACCAATTTTATAAATCTACACTTATTACCACACATATTTTTGCATTTTTTTCTTTTTCTTATTTTTTTTAATTTTCTTTTTCAGCAACTAACTAACATGTATGACTTCCGTTATTTTATTAACTTTAGGGTCATAGAACAAGACGCATTTTAATCCTAAAATGCCCAAAAGGATAAATTCATCGTCCCCGACTTTTCACTTATCCCAAACCAAGCTTAAAAACGAAATCACCGTTAAATATAAGTTAAGATGCTAACACTACTCATACTTGTACCTTGTGAAACTTTTTGCTCCCGACAATTATTATATCTTAGGTGAATGTACTTATTTCGAATTTCAACCATAGATCAAACGTTTTGTAAAATTTTTATGTTTCACGTTCCACCCAAAAGTAATGATTTTGAAGGCGAGATCATCCCATGTAGCGACTTTCGTCTTGACACATCCTAACCTTGCAGCTAAGTGACCAGGCTTTTGACACCCCACAGAGACTAGTATCGAGACTCACGGACCTTCAGAATCAAAACTCTTGGATTTCCCGTATATACATAAAATCACAACTTAAGACGAAATAGTCTTAGTTCAAAAGCATATTTAAATTTAAGAAAAAGAGATTTTCCCTATATTTATTAAATCACACATATATTACACAATGTAACCCAATGTAAAAAAAAAATAAAAAAAAAAATCCCTGGCATCCATGCCTATTGATCTCCTGAAAACATTGCTTATAAAACGTCAACAAAATTAATGGTGAATTCAATAGTATTGATAAATCATACTGGGCAGGACCGCAGACTTTTTAGGATAATGCAACACATCCAGATCTCACAAAACTAGATTACATTTACACTAACTCATGACACGAAGCTCGACGAAATTCTTGGCAATTAAACTATATATTGCAATTTCCGTGCCCGATTAGATGTTCAACCCGAAAACATCCTAAATTCGACAAGCAAACGTTTCGTTCCCGGTGATCGCTAATCACCTGAAACGGAGGGCCGTTTCCCGAATAGATTCCTATTAAATAACATCGCGCTCACCTAATGTAATTCCCAACTACTACTATGCAATTGACAATTCATGATAAAGGGGCTCAACTTGGGTTATCGCTACTTAGGCAACATGTAATCAATACTTGCGTCAATTTATAAAACAAAGCATGTTTCCACCCCATAATTATAAATCATATGAAGTCGTAAACTGTGGGCTATGAACTCACCTGATCTGATAATCCAATATCGCAGATAATGACGTCACGAAAAAGATCGAAGCAACCTAAATTATCATAGGTCGTATATGTAACATGTACTTTGAAAATAATACTTATAGTTGTTACTTCTGTACTATCGTTCGACTATCATAATTAAAGAGGTCATGACATGACGTTCGAGGAGTTAGGACACTTTAAATCGTAAATCCAACAACTCGTCGAAACGCCATCCGAAGAGGCCTCATTATGAAATTCCCTAGTAATATAGTACTTTGATAACCACATAATATTCTATCTAGCTCAATCACCAACTCTAGTTTTGGTAAATTGTGTTAATAAGTAATACGTTTAATAATTACCCGTTTTAGTAAAACTAGCATAACTTTGCGTATTAAGCCCAATTTATTTTGTTAAAAAAAAAAAAAAAAGAATAAAAAAATAAAATTAAAAAAAAAATTAAAAAAAAAATATTTTTAAAATTTTTTTTAAAAAATTTTTTATTTTTTATTTAATAAAAAAAATTAAAAAAAAATTTAAAAAAATTTAATTTTAAAATTTTAAAAAATTTAATCTTTTAACAGAAAAATTTAAATTTCTCGCGTTTCTTATGCCCATCTTTTTGTATTAAGACGGGTTATCGATATTTGACATTTTTATAAATTTTGTCCCCTGATGAACAGTAACTTTTACTGTTCATAACAGACATGAGTTTTATATAAAATTCGTATTTTGTTGGTCGGTAAACCCGAAACGTCGTATTTTAATCGTTTAGGCATCCGTTTAAATGATTCTTTCGAGGACGTTCTCGTAATTGAAAGTTCTATATATTTATGAGGTTTACAAAAATATAACTTTCTGTCATGAATAGTAACTTTTATAAAAATAGTTTTATAAAAGTATTACTTGTCGTAAACTCGCGAAATTCATAACTTGTTCGTTATTAATTGAAAAATTACGATTCTTAGCATTTGGGAATCCTAAAAATGTGTATAATATTTATTAAAAAATTAAGAACTTGCTGCTTATAATCTTTAAAAATGTTTTATAAAAATTTACTTACGACATCGTTTATTAACGTATAACTCGTTTTTAACGTAACTTTTTCGTTATTAATCCGTTTAACAAGTTTCTTACTTTTTCGGAATCGTCGTGAAATGTATTATCTTATAAAAATAATGAAATGGATATGAAAAAATTCCGGATCTTGGAACAGAAAGTTTGCTTAAGCTGTTGGAATCCATTCTTAACTTTTTCTTAACTATTACTACTTTGTATTTTACTACAAGTCTCATATATCAAAAAATATATTATAAATCATACGATATTAAATGTCCATTGTCCATAGTAGATCCCATATGTCCAAATACCAAGGTTAACAAATCCATGATAATACTTAATATCATAACTTTACTTAAGAAACCTCTAATTTTACTAGTTTTATCCTTAATCAATATTTATACCTAACCAAAGTGTGTACAAGTGTATTTCTTCCAAATAACTCATTTTAGTGTATCAAGTAACATTAATATGAGTCCATAATTAATATTAACATGTCTTATGTATTTCTTTATCTTGAAACATATTATGAAACTATAAAAACCCTAATTATCCCATAATCATTTTCATGTTAACCAAGAGTGAAAATCATTTATGTAACCATTTTAACATGACGTCCTTAACATCATAAGGTATATAAAAGTGTAGATTATGATGACAACAAATAAAAAACTTCTTTTTACAATGTTACTAATCCTATATGGTGATTAAGGCTAATAGAATAATCATATGCATAAAAATGAAAATTATGATAACATAATGAGTTCAAGTAAACCTTATGAGGTATGATGATGATGATAAGCTAGTGCTAAACCCTTGTTTAGCCACAAAACCAAAGCTTGCACAATTAATAACCCTTGTTTTCTTAACAAAACCCTAGCTTCCTTTTTCTTAAGTAATACTTGAGAAACTAGCCATCTTGGATCACCTTAGAATACCTTAGAATGGATGTGTATAAGTTTGTAGTGGTGGTAGAAAAATTGCTATGAGTTGAGAGTGCTTGCTTATTGCCGTAGCAATATAGAGAGGAAAAGGGAAGTTTGTTTTGGTTTTCTAGTTAAGTGTAAAGCATATGTGAATAACTTAGCTAGAAATGCATGTATATAAGAAGTTTAACTAGTCAAAGGAACATGTTGAGGTCTTAGGAATGGGTCTTTGGTCTTAGATGTCCTGGTTATAGTCATTGTCATTAGACAAGTATGGTGTGGTATTAATGAGGTAAGGTGTTTATTTGACCAAGTTGCAAGTTCAAGTTCATTTTCATGTATAATTTGTATATGTTCAACATTTTCGGCCAAGAAAGATATACATGGAATATATTTAAGTAATTTTTGTGTTTTGGTATAAATGTGGGTTTATTTGTTGAAGCTAGAAAAGTTTTTTATTTTTTGTTGGTTTCTAGGGATTCCTAAACGCAATTTTATCGCGAAACGACACACTTTATTAACCGATAAAAAATAAATGAACAAGTTTAATATTATCCTCAAATAAATTATATAACAGTCAGGAGGATGTCATGGCTCAGCTCAAGGAGATGAAAAAATTAGCTGATTTGAATACTGAAAAAGAGAAGTCTAAAGAAACTCTTGAAGAAATTTGCTACAATCAAGGCTCAAAAACAGAAGATGGCTGAGCATGAGGCCAAAAGGCAAAATACGTTTGATGAATACAACCATCAGATCACTCATAGGGCTGACCAGCTGCCAATAACAAAGATTAGTTACAGAGTAAACTTTTCTAAAGAAGCGACTATGAGGATCACGAGAGCCAATGACCCACTAAATGTTATTGTGCATAAAAAATTCAAACTAAAGACTCTAGGCTTCAGTAAATGGCTGGAAGTTCACTCTCTGGCTTCCAAGTCAAAGGGAAAATCAAATGACTTGCTTCTTCAAAGCCTTAGAGCCAAATTTAAGTGGGTCTTAACTCAGGCAAAAGCACTTAGCATTCCTCCACCTCTTGAGCTTTCCACTTTTAGGCTATCAGTTCCAGCGGTTGACAAGAAAAGGAAAAGAAGTTCAGAGATTCTGGAAGAGGTCTTTGTGAAAGAAAATGTAGTGGTTGATGGAATGCATAGGAACCTGGTTCCTCCCCCAGGGATTAAAGGCAAACAAGGGCTTGTCATCAGGTAACCTGAGTCAGGGATTTTCTTCTACAATGGGAATTAAGACTTGGTCTTTCAAAGATAAGAAGAATTCCATCTAGCCACCACAGCTTAGTTAATCAGACTACACAGGTCCATTCAGAGGGGTACTCCAGAGGCTGATGAAATGTTCAGAAAATTAGAGCTGACAATAGAGGCTAGGGATGATGCTGCTCAGGCTAGAGATATTGTAAAAGATAACTTAGATGGCTTGGGCCAACATATGTAATGAATTAATAAAGTTATTTTTGTCTTCTCTATTTAATTATGTGTAAGAAGAAGCTGTGTCTCACTTACCTTAATTTAATTACTTAGCATAATTTATATTCAAATAGGGAGAGATTGTTGGGTTGGGCAGATTCAGTGATCAATGATCGCTGCCTAGATTTAAAAAGAAATTAGGCTAAGTATTTAAGAACCTCTGAGTGGTGGACTCAGAGATAATGAAAGGACTCTCCGAGTGCAAAGCCTCAGAGAGCAACATCAGACGTATTCGAGTCAAAGATATCGTCAAGGAAGTCAATGATTACTCGAAGACATACTCGCCAACTAGGATGGATATCAGCTGGTATGTAGAAGGAATACGCTGAGGTTCTAAGGAGAGTTAGAGGTGACAATACTCTGACTATCCTATTACCCTTTGAAGAAGAACGAGCTGAGCTTTAGCTGTTCTCTAAAGTTTAGGCGAGAAACTGAATATCTCCTAAAGGCGTGACAAAAGGTGTTTTGAGTTGTCTGTACCAAGTACGAAGTTGGTAAAAGTAGTGAACAGTTGGCAGAACTGTTCACTAAAGTATGGGTGGGTAGTTTCCAAGATTGGACATGCATTAAATACCTCATACTTCCTCCACTATATCCTTGACACGTTGCAACTACCCCCACTAAGGACGCAACCTCGTATTAGTATAAATAGAGAATGTTGTAAGGAGTAAATGATATCGCTTTTATTGTTGTTGTTATTATAGGCATTTACTCCTTTGTCGAACTTATACAGTAGACCTCTGATCCTATCAGCTGGCTATATAAGTTCGCTTGTAAACTTAATACTCTATCAAGTTTACTTGTTCAAAGGGTGATCATACATTGTCATTCAACTTGTGCGATCCATAGCACATTGTAATACTTTTATTCTTAATCAATAAAGCATTACACGATTGAAAAGTTATTACTTGTGTTACTTACATTAGATAAGTGTTATATTCCATATAGACGTGTTAATTGGGACTTTCAATATCTATCTTCCCCTTGTTTTTGTAGTGGAAATTAGTATCTTGTCCTTCATAAATGGTTGAGTAGCTGGATCAGCAAAGCTAGGAAATCTTGAAGCACTTCCCTTGCTACCTCTCTTAGCATCCGGTCCTAATTCTTCAATCATGTACTTCCATCCATCAATCAATCTCCTTCGACTAAATTTATGCTGCTTTATAAAGCTAGCTATCTGCATAATACACCCAAACAAAAACATAAATTTTAACAACTTTCTCCAACCATGATCATTGATGTATGAAGAAAGAGTTCATATAGAACCTTACTCATATTATAGACCAACAGTCTTCCTTGTTTTATACTACATTTTTTAGCATGTCATGGATCGCTCAAGTCTACTATATGTATACATGGGCAATGTATTTAATCCAATGCTAATAAGCAATTGTCATATATGAAGTTTGTCTTATTTTTCACTTATAAGAGAGCTATCTACAATGTCTCTAAAACTTTCAGTACCTATATGATTCTAGTCAAATTAATATCATAGTCAGTAGATGTAAGCGGAATTCTGAAACACGTAAAGACCATAGAAAGAGGGAGAGAGATTACTCGGAAGCGGTGTCAAGAAATCTGTCAAGATCATCAGCAGCACCGGCAGAGCCACTCAGTTAAATTAGCCTCTTCCATCTTTTCAATCTCTTTGACCCACAAACCAGCATGAATCCTTTGTTTCATAACCCTATAATCCCTCTTGACATTTTCCAAGCTGTACAATGATTTTCCGTCTTCTTTTAACTTCATCAACCTTTCTTCTTCTTGTTCTCTTTTGCTCTTATTAGTCCCGCTCTTTTTCCTCCTTTGTTCCCAATTATCGGGCCATGTCTTCCACAAACGCCCTTGTATCCGGATCCAAAACATCTTCTTCCTTTGGTGGTGTGTCTGAGATGGAGAAATTGACATTTGTCTCCAATGGTGCTTGATTTTTGGTTGACAGATCTTCAGGTAGCCATGTTGTCTCCCAGGCGTCGTTCCATTCGTCTCTACCACCCGTTGGAATTGGTTGATAGGCATCGGGGAGGGGGCAAGTTAATATGGTGGAGCTGCTTTTGACGAAATAATAAACAACAGTCCGACCTATATCCACTGCCATATATAAGAAGTTTATAGTCCATAAATAAAATAAGATAAGCATGAATGAGTCAAAACCAGGAGTAACAAACACTAAGTATCCATAAATCATAGTCAAATATCTAAAATATGATGATCAGCATTTAAGATAGAAACCGATGATAGTAATAATAAAACACATAGGTAAAAACAAAATCGTTAAAGTAACAAAGACTCTCGCTAATGATAGTAATAAAGGTGGTAAAGGTGATGGAATGTATATAAGTAATGCATGGTTCTTGCTTCATGAACATTTCTAATATCAAAAGTGGTCGTTGATCAATCTCATCGAGAGGTCTTTCAGTCCTCTAATTCCTTATAAACGTCAAAATTTATATAAAAGGTTTCTAGACTGAGAGCAAAATCATAGTTAACGTCATGGTGATAAAGTAGGTCAATATAGTGGTCGAAAGGGCTGCATGCGGAGCTAGATCAAGTGCAAGCTAAAACCTAAAAGGAAAGATAGTTTCACTATTGTGCTACTACTCCCTTATTTTTTTGGGTAAAAGGGACGACACCCTGGTAAATTATATTACACCAAAAAATCAATGAAGTACAATGGAATGTGACTGAGTGTCACATTAACCTCAAGCAGACTAAAATGAAAATTTAAGGTCTATGTCTAACCAATATCTGCAAAGGAAAAGACATAACTAAAGACTTCATTTCTAGCTGGACGTCAAAACTCAAACGATTTAACACGACTCTGAATAAAAAGTCAACCTTTTTAGACCAACCAGAATCACTAGAAGATTAAGCATGCAATTGCCCCACAACAGCAGCATTATACTTGATGAACTTGAACCCCATTTGTAATACTGAATCAAACAAAAAAGTTGTTTCTTTCAAGATGTGCTAGTAAAGCTAGTTTCTTATATCTAAGTCAGAAAAATAAATTGAGCATCACAAGTAAAAAAATGTATAAATACACTTAGACATGCTAAGAAGAATCTACTTAAAAGTAAAGGGCATTTATGTTAGAAGTATATTTAAGATACAAGACTTTATGTTATAATTATCTATTTAGACTTTGTAATATTGTGCCAGGATTTTAGGATTAGCAGAACTAAACATTAAAAAACCCGCAGGCCCATTAAGCCAAACGGTACTTAAGATTAAATAACCGCTTTGTGAAGGGATACGATCTTTTACTTCACACCGGTTCATTAGGTATATATTCCCTGTAAATACATTGATTATTAACAGATACTTAACAATATATTACGTTTGTTGTGATTAATTGAGTGCTTCAAATCTTTGAGTATCATACATGAATCTCTGCACTAAACCGTATGCCAAAACGGCCCCTCTACACAAGAACCTGATTCGACACCCTGGAAAAGAATTGGCGGGAATTCCTTCCTCCGATTCTCATTTCTGAACACCTATGTTCTATGTTTCGGTCCAAAATGTGATGTATATGTTCTCTCAGATAAAGTGAAGAAGTTTCTAAAGTTGCATACATTTCTTAAAACAAAAAAGAAACTAAGAAGCATCACCCAGAAGTAATATGTTTTAGGTGTTAGCCAGATGGAAGTCATATATGTTTATACTCCTTAATTCTTCCAAAATGGATGGATTTATTTACGTAAATGGTTAATACTTGGCTTGTTGATTATAAAAAGGTGTCTTTCAACTTTGTCTCGTGATTATGTAGTCTTCATGGAGGATTCTTAGATCTTCTAAGGCAGACAGTAACCACTAACCAATAGGCGTATTAGGTATGCTTTAAAAAGTTTTAAGGCTGGTGTATAGTAAAACGTAACGTGCTACATGTCTTGTAAGATCATGGTTTATTGAAAGAACAAACTTGTTTATTACGCATTTATGTTATTTGGTGGCTCATTAGTTTACTAAAGCTATGTTTCTTTCTATTCTGATATTTATAGGCTTACACGATGGAACTCGAGGCAGAAGTCTCAAAACTGAAAGAGCAGAATCAAGAATTGAAAAGAAAGGTACACAAAATTCAGTCTTTTTTTAGTAAAAACTTTATAACTGTACCAAAGGGCTTGTATCCCAATGGTACCTAATGTTGTGTGAGAAGCT
>BQNB010210178.1:0-10287 GCA_026074375.1 Tanacetum coccineum
AATCTAATATTGTCCGTGTTTCAGGCTCAAAGCCCAAGTTATGCCAAGCCCGGCCCAAGTTACAAGCCCATAAGCCACCTAGAATGGCATGGGTATAAATATCCCTTTACCACACTTGGTGAATGGTGTAGGTTACATTTTTCTCATCACTTGTAACTTCCTATTTTCTCTCTAATCTAATTCTTGTTTCTTTCTCTACTTTCTCTTTCTAAGATTCCATCTTATTTTCTAGCATCTTGGTATAGATTAGTGTTGTATAATGGATTAAACTAGTGGGATAACAGTTGCCTAGGGACCTTTAGAAGTATCTGAGTTTCATCAGGCATCTTAAAGTCAGGAGACACAACAAGACATTCAGTTTCAGTAAAAAGAACCTTGTGCTGCTTATCACATATTTGTGATATTGAGAAAAGATTAAAATGCCCAAGTTCTTTTACAAAAGACACACTATCAAATTCTAAATTACCAACTCTTATCCTGCCTTTACCAGTTATGTAGCCTTTGCTACCTCCAAAGGTAACAGATCCCCCTTTGCATTCTTCAAAATCATCCAGGTGATCCTTGTTACCAGTCATGTGCCCTGAGCATCCACTATCAAATATACCTCTGTCCTCCATGTTCTTGAGTGGATGATCCTGCACATGAAAAAGAGAAATTAGTTTCTCTTAGGGACCCAGGCCTTTTCAGCTTGTGTCTCATGTGGTCCTTTAGCAATTACATTTTGAATAAATTAGATCCACTATTACAATTAGAGTTTGGTCTAGTTTTCCTCCAATTATAACCTGCTGAGGTCTTAACAGCAGTGCCCCAATTTCCCTTTACAACATGAGTATAAGACATTTTTGCTGTATTTCTAACAATGGGTCTTCTCACAGGTGAATGTGATTTTGAAAAATTACTTCTTTGATTAAACTTATTCACCTGGGGTCTTACAGGACTAAAACTGTTTGAGTTACTGGTATTTATTGGTTTGATTTTAGCTTATCAATATTAATATTAAAACTACCAAGTTTTTTTTTTGTATTAAATTGTTATAACCATTAGACTTGACAGAATTAACATTTGCCCTAACAGAATTAACATTTGCCCTACCAGTATTAACATTTTCCCTACCAGTATTGAGTTGTACTGGTCTAGGTACAAAGTGATTAGCATGATTAACCCTGTTTGCATTGTTCCATACTGGTTTTGCCACCCCATTACCAGTATTAAAAACCCTTTGTTTCTTAAGCTCAGCCTCTCTTGCCATTTTTTTTCATAAAAGTCACAATCTCTGATCAAGTGACTTAGGCTACCACAAACAAAACACTTTTTCTTGATGAAAGAGTAACCTTCCCTTAGTCCTCTTTCCATCATTTTATTCCAATCTTTCTGATAACTTAAGGTCTCTGATTTTTCATTGTTGCCTAGGGAGTTTTTACGTGTGTGACACAACTAGGTTCAGCTTCTTTTGGTTTTGGTTCAGACACGACTTCTTCACTAGATGTAACAGAATTCTCACTGAATTTGTCATCTGAGACACTAGTTTCAGGCTTTTGAGGTCCCTTTTTACCATAAACATACAAAGAATCATCAATTTCCTCTTGTGTTACAGGGAGTATAGTCTCCAGTTAATGGATGTTGGAACTCCTTTGAAATTATTCAATCTTTGAAATTACTGTATAAAGGATTGTTAAGAAAATATTCTTCTTTACACTTACACAAGTACGATTCATTTCTTCCTCATAAGCTTAAAACTCATTGTTGATTTATTTCAATCCTAAGCCAACTTTACTATTTGTACCATACCTGAACAACTAATTCTAAAGTGTTTTTTAGAAGAATATTTTCCATGAATCTACTATTTTCTGCAATTGTTTTCCTTTTTCTTTTACAGACTTTCATTCCTATTCTCTAATATTTTTTAAGCTTTTCATCTTTGCATATATTTCATTTGCCTGAAACTGTTAAGCTGTTTCATTTAGAGATAATTGCCTCAGCTTTTAAAAAGTACAACTTGAGCTTCTAATTTCTTAACAACTAGAGTATAGGGCAAGATTTTTGCTTCTTGATCTCCTTAACTGATTCGTTTTGTTCATCACCCAATGTTTTAAGCTTATTAGATGAACAAGCAAGTTATAGAACATAATGAATACCCCATTATTTGAGATGAAATGCCATGAGTGCATATTTGTCTCTTCTTCCCTACTTATGTTCTCCCCAATTGACAACACCATCACTATTGGTCCAGTAAACATTTCTGATTCTGCTCTTTTCTTGCCTAGCTCATTGATCATTGATAAAATTGAGTCTATCGTTCTTTCCACATTTTGTCCCCTTGAGGCATTCCCTAGCAAAATGACCAGTGTTTTGTGACATTTGAAACATTCAAAGCTTCTTTTGTCAAAACCACAGGTTTTAGTTTCCATCAATCCGAACTCTCCTTCCATTCTTCTGTAAAACTTCTCATTCGAATAGCAATCATTGCTATCTGCCAGTTTATGTCCATCTCTTCAATGTCCACATCATCAATCTGTTCTAGGTCTTCATGAAGCAAGTCCAAATCTTCTGATTGTTTGGCAAAGAGTAAATAAATAACTTCATCAGCAAAACTAGCAGTAACTTCTCTTTCTGGAATATTGTTTGAAGAAGTAGAAGGAGTACAAGTACTGTAGGCACCGGTATGACCAGCTTAACCTTATTAGTGCTGCTCTTGCTGTGTGAAACAAAAGCAACATTTTGAGCACTTGCAGATGATTTTGAGGTACTTGTGAGTTCCTGCTCAAAAACCCTAAGGTTATTATACAAGTCATCAATGGATAAAGTGTCAACATCTGGTTTGGTTCTCATAGTCATTGCCAGATTTGACCAAGCTAGGGGTAAAGATCTGAGAAACTTGTGATTTGCATCCTCAGTGGATACTTCAGCACCATGAGCTTCCAACTGTGAGAGTAGTTGTTGGAATCTGTCATATCCCTTTTCTAATCCTTCTGAGCTTGATATAGTAAATGCTTCAAACTGTTGTTTTAAAACAGCTTTCTGCATCTTCTTTGAATTTGCATTACCACCAAACCTAGTCCTTATGGCTTTCCAAATTTCTTTTGCATCATTCATTCCATGAAATCTTCTCAGATGTTCCTTGGGAATGGCCATAAGTAAGATGGTTCTTGCATTCATTTCCTTTTCAACAGCATGAATTTCTACAGCAGATACTGGTGAAAGTACTCTAACAACACCATATTTTCTAGTTGAGATTCTCTTCTTGGAATTTCCATTCTGAATTACCTTCCAAACATCATTGTCAATATATTCAAGGTAATGTTCCATCTCCATGGCCCATATATCATACTCCTCCTTCTTCAGAATTAGGAGTTTGATATTTGAGATAGTGGTTGTTGTAGGAATGAGTTGTTGTTGTTGTTTTGGTTTATTGGTTGCAGTACCATTGTCTGATGCATCTTCATGGTATGATGCTTCATCATCACTAAGATGTTGAGAGAAAACATCATTAGCAGGTTGAGACATTTTTCTAGATCTGAAAGTGATTGTTTATGGTTCTTGTGATTCTTCTTACTCAGAGTCCCTCTAGAGGCTCTGATACCACTTGTAGGTCCAAAGTCTTGGATCTGTTTAGCCTTTTGTAAGACAATAGCTAACTTGAATAAATCCAAATCAACTATATGAGAGACAATAACTATGAATACTATGTGCTAATGCGGAATCTTAACACAAGTACTAAGAAGAACACAATGTAAAACTTTGCTATTTTCTATTGATTTCTATTAGGGTTCTATATCTCAAACACTATGCCGTAGGGTTCCTTTTATACACCAAGGAAACCCTAATGGGCTTTACAAATGCGTAAAAGGATAATGCATATCCTTTCCTAAGATATCTCTAAGATAACTATTATAACTATTCTGTTACATAAACAGACTTAACTAGACAAGGCCAGTACTAACTATAGTACTGCCAGACTTAACTTAGTACTGGCAGACTTAACTATGTCTACCAGACTTAACTCTATAACTACCAGACTTAAGTCTGTTTACAATAATTCCTAACAATCCTCCCCTAACTTGATCTTCACTTGTGAACTTCAAGTTTCTTTGAATATCTTCATTATGAGCTTCCTGAGGATGTTGTGAGCATTATCTTTGGAATTATTCTTGAACTGCAACATGATGATTTTCCTGTATAAACAGGTTCTTGACTTCTATCAGCAACTCTTGAAATCATCACTAAGGATATTTGCAGCATCAAATCTTTTAAACATCATGGCCAACACTTCACAGCTACATGTATAATCTTTTCAGCAACAAATAGACAGCAACATTGACTATATGTACATCAAATCATAAAGTTTCAGTCTATTCTCATCACTTCCAGGTGTGTTAACTCCTGAGAGAGGTGAATCATTGAAAATTTAAATGGATTTGATGTCTCTTTACCAGTTAGCCATTAACTCTGGAGTAGCCAATGTTTGGTTTATAAACCATGGTACATTGATAACCATTTCAACTCTTAGTACATGAAACATGGTGAGTTGAAATACCATATGATTTTTAGCAAATCATCAGCTATCAACGGATTTGATTAAGCCTTTACCAAGTAACCGTTTGCTCTTGGGCTAGCTAATCCTTTGGTGGAATCATGACATCACCCTGGTGGACTAGTAACCAGTTCAACTTTTGGAACTTAAATCATTGGTAAGTTGAGTACCATCCAGTTTTTGGTAAACTGTCAACCATATAAATGGATTTTCCACAGCCTTTACCACAAGCCATAACCTTGTGGGCTAGCCAACTCTTTACAAACATAGATATGGTGAGTTGATAACCATACAATTTTTGGCAAATTGTCAGCCATAAACGGATTTGAGAAGTCTTTACCAAGAGCCGTTTGCTCCTGGACTAGCCAGTCCTTATGTCTGTTAGACATGGTGGACTGATAACCATTTGTTGTGTTAGTGCATAGCACCTCCACCAAGTGTTATCTCTTCTCAACTCCATTTTACATAAACAGCTCTCTATCTATATACCACAGCTCTGAAAATTCTTTCAAACATTTACAAATTTATTGCTGCTGAGCTTGTTTCTCAATTAACTTCAAGAGTTGATAGCAGACCTCATCTTTTCTATCTCCCAAAAGCTTCTTTTCAAGCATAGCTTTGCAAACTCTGGGTGGTAGTGGATACTTAACCTCAGTCAGCATATAGATGTGTGCAGCCTCCACAGTCAAACAATGAACACTGCAGCTATGAAAGTATCTCCAATTGAGTATCTGTTGTTGATGTGGCAACTTCCAAATAGCATCCTCTTCAGATGGTGGATCAAACATAGTCTTTAGATCCCCCCATAAAACCCTTTCAAATTCTTCTTCAGGCCTGTTATCTCCATACTTCAACATCATCAGCCTATACAACTCCTTGAGATCATCTCTTGTTAAATCATTCAATAAGCCTACCCCCACCCAACACACTCCACGCCCCTAGATAGACCCAACACTCCCAAAAACGTTACCAATTAAACAAGATAAATACGATTCCTACCGAATCCCTATCCCATAGGCCAACACTGAATCTTTCTCACACGCTCGTCCACCTTTAAACCGAATTCGAGTTGCTCTCCTACCAGTTGTTCTATTTCCAACCACGGTTACTGTTTTGTTTTCGTATTAGATATATCACCAACTTGATTAATGAAATCAACACCCCTTCATCATTTTCACTTGCTATTTTTTCTTCTACTACAAAATTTGAGAAACCATGAGGTTTAGAAAGATCTTCACTCTCCACTGTACCATCAATTGATTTATTATCATTATGGATCAATAAATTATATATTCCAAAAGGATCATCCGACTGTTCCTCTTCACTAAAACCCTTCTTAGCATCCCTCTCCTTCTTACTATCACGAATGGAACTACAATTATCTTTAACACTTGCGCAAAAGTCATTAAGAGATACCGACTTGTCAATTACATCATCTCCACTATCCGAACTTGAGTCATTATCTTCCTCCATAAAATCTGGAGTCCAACCTATAATTTCACGAGCTCTCACCGTAGAAACCTTACATTTGATGATAATTTTGAAAGATTCCATAATGAAATCCTCAACTTTAGTCACCACACACAATCGTTTGCACTATAAATTATTGTCTTCTGAATCTTCAGAAAACAACATATCTCCCCACCTTTTAGCAATTTTAATGAAAGTTTTATTAGTCCAAGCAACTAATGGAACTCCTTCTACATCAATCCATAGCACACGTTCATCCACTTTAAAGTCAGTCTTCCATTGTTGAACGGCAGAAAACCAAGTATCCAAACCTTCATGTTTTTGAAAACAATCACGTGCATGAGAATCTAAAAATTCCGTGGACACCCAAAATCCACCAACATATCTGATAGTAACGTTTTCAAACCCTTCATCTTTTAGCACAACACCAAGATTAGGCATAGAATCAAAGGACTTTACCTTAGCCACCAGCATGAGATCAAACTTCTTATCAGTTAAACAATCATCATCAATAACCATAACCGGTTTATCCTCTATTTGTTTATCAAAAGAACAAGGACGTGCCTCATTCGAGACCGCGGCTACAAAAGAACGAGATAAAGTAGAAGATGAAGGAACATTAACCCGAACAGGTTATTTCTGTTCCCCATTCTTAACCCCAACAAACTTTTCTCCCCTTTGAAATCTAGCTACGTTAAAACGTAATTTGAATTTACCAATCCACACTGTATTAAGATTCCCAATAAGAACATCAATATTCTTCACTTTAGAAAAACGAACAAAAGCAGTCTTTAGAAGCTCAATAAGAACCTCAATATCCACACTGTATTATTTATTCGATTTTTTATTTTACTTTTATGAGTTTGTGTTTTAATTTACTTTTTTTAGACAAAGGCGAGGATTCGATCCTCACTTCCTACAAAAAGACAGGAGGTCCTCTATGAAAGACGGGGTTGGGTACCATTGAATTTTATTTTATAAGCATAAAAGCTTGTGTTTGTGTTTTTATTAGTCAGAATTATGTTATAAGCAAAAAAACTTACGTGATGCCACAAAAGTTCACATTATACTCTAAGCAATATGAGAAGAGTTCAAGCTCTCAGCACTATACTTTTTCTGAAAACGTAAATGACTTTTATTAAAGCAAAAAAAATATTCACTTCTGTAACATTAAATGCATTATGCCAATAAATAAGAGTGTGTAACTTGACACTAAAATCATTCATCGTTTTTTCACAAAGAGATGCCATAGAACCATCTCTTTGAACGAGAAGCATATGTAACGAGATCCTTAACAAGAACAATGCTTTAATGTCGTTAGTTTTAGACTCAACATATGATTGTTCTAACCAAGCCACGGTAATCTCTTAATTATATTTCATCATTAGTGGTGTTTCGCTCTTTTTGTGCTGTATACTTTCCGTGAACAACAAACTTATAGACTCGCACACATTACGATACTTAAACGCTCAAGTTCCTGATGAAATACATGAATACCACCACACAATATATATATATATATATATATATATATATAACTAGTAACATAACCCGCCCAACGGGCGGGTTTGGTTCAAATTTTTTTTGAGACAATGTTTGTCGTTTAGTTCTAATGGTCGTCGTGTTTGTGTAAACATAAGATCTTCATTCCTCTTTTTTCGTTTGATTCTTGACAATATGATATATAGTTGTCCATAGTTGCAAAGCTCGCCTGATGGACGGGCTTGTTTTGTGAATATCGTTTTAAAAAATTAAGTAAAGATAAATCAACTATAAACATGCGGAATTATTTATTGAATGCATTAACAACGAAAAGTTTTAGTGGGAAACACATGAGTGTTAATGGGGAACACCGGAGTATATCTCACAGATTAGTTGAAACTAATACTTTTGGGGAAAAATAAATAAAGTTAGGAATATGTACACTACAGGTTATATATTATGTGAAAATACCTTATTCTTAAAACAATAATAAACACAAGGACAAATGATCAAATTGTGCCTAAGTCAATGTTAAATTCAAAAAAATCCAATAGCCAAACATATTTTTTTTATGTTGAAAGTTAACTGATGCAATATTTGTGCATGTATCTTTAGAAGAAAATGACCAACACATAGTACATAGTCGATAGGAGACGTCATATCTTTTTCATGTATGACTTGACCTAAAAGGCTACTTACGCCCACGCCCTGCATAAAATTTTCCAAATATTTAGATAATAAAGAAATTTAAAGATCAATGTGGGTTCGTGATATAAAAAAATTTAAAGATCAATGTGGGTTCGTGAAAAAGATCAAACCGTGGTGACTCTATTGGCTTGAACCTCTACTGATCTCCCGCCTTGGACAAATTCTACTGAGGCATTCGATATGGGTCGAGTCCACAAATGCTTCAGCATGTTCCTTGCTTGAAGCTTTCCAAACTCGATATCTTTCATAGAAAAAACTTGCCCCTCTGCCCATGATACATAATAACATGAACCTGCAAATAATTGAATATTTGCTCATGATCCTTAACATTAAACAATTTTAGTTTTTTAAAAGATACTTTGTGTTCTCCATCGGTGGTTTGTATGACAATGCAAAGTTTGTCGGGTCAAATGGGGCGAGAGTATTGGCAAAACAAACCTTGATAGCAATCCATTAGGCCAAATTTCTGGACCGAATAAACTTAAAATTGTACCTAGCCAAAAGCGATGTTGTATTTAAAGACTTCTAGGAAGCCCAAAGCCCATTTATACGTGACCATTCTACATTTCTACGTTACTGATTAGGGAATGTGTGTATAAATTGATTGAATTCTAAAGCCAATAGCCCAATATGTCGATATACTACATGTGTTTCTTCCTGAAAAAAAATTATTATTATTTTTAAATAATAAAATAAATAAATAATTAATTAATAATAATAATAATAGAAAGAGAGAATTGCAAAATTGGTCCTTGTGGTTTGGCCAAATTGCAGAGGGATATTTTAGTCATTTTAATTCGACCAAGGACCAAAAGTGGAACCAAACCTTTAAAATACGAACATTTTTTGCACTTTCAAAATTCGACGGACTAAATCGGCAATTTGACCAAACCACAAGGACCATTTTTGCAATTTACTCTAAAGTTAATTAACTGAATACTGAATTCATGTTAGAGTAAATTGCAAAAATGGTCCTTGTGGTTTAGCCAAATTGCAGATTTGGTCCGTCGAATTATGAAATTGCAAAAACAGTCCGTATTTTGAAGGTTTGGTTTCACTTTTGGTCCTTGGCCGACCTAAAATGACTAAAATACCCCTATGTTCTTTTATAAAAACCGTCCGTTAAGAGGGGTATTTTAGTCATTTCAGGTCGACCAAGGATCAAAAGTGAAACCAAACCTTCAAAATACGAACCGTTTTTGCAATTTAGAAATTCAACGGATTAAATCTGCAATTTGGCCAAACCACAAGGGCCATTTTTGCAATTTACTCTTCATGTTATATAAGTTTTAAATACTTTTGTAACTTGTTCACAGTAAATGTTAGTAAACTGTATCTTTCAAGTTTGGTCTTTGTACTAAAACGAAAGGAGGACAAAATCAAGGAGACACGAGTACTGGACGTAGGACAACATCACAACCATGTTGATGAAGCCTCCCCATTATCTTTCTCGTGTTCCTAGTCGGTGTTGGGATATGTCCATATCATAAATAAATATACGGCCGGAAATATGCGAGCCTATGGGGGCACACACGTATACATAGAGGATACGTTTATTAATGTAATTAATATATTTATTGTATATTAATTATATTAATATGTTTCACGAAATAATTAAACGCTCGTTAATTATAACGTTAGACGTATGATAATAATTAATAGATATTAACAAGTGAAGGACTTGTTAGTAGAAAAACCAAACATGTGGGGTGTTGGTTGTGACCGGTCAAACAAGAAAAGAAGGAGGGTCTGGTATGTGCTTAAATACACATACCTTTTACCTTTAAAAACGAGCTAAAATAACCAAAAACGGACTTAAAATGCCAAATATACGCTTGTTTTGCTAATTGTGTTGTGCAGGAACGGATAACTAAGAAAAGGACGAAAAACAAAGCCAAAACGACAAAACCGGACTCGGAATGGAAAAGACTATGAAAGACAAAGCCAAATCAAAGCCGGAAAGTCAATCAAGTCAAAAAGTCAACAGAAAAGTCAACTGGTCAAAGTCAAAGTCAACCCAAGTCAACCCCGACAAATCCAAAAAGCCAAAAAAATCAACAAATCAAGAAATATAAAGTTTAAGGGTTGAAATTGCC
>BQNB010210179.1:0-10287 GCA_026074375.1 Tanacetum coccineum
TTTTGAACTTACTAAGCTAACAACAAGCCAACTCAATAAACCCCCAAATTGAAGAACACATTTGATAGACGGTTTAATTTGCATATTAACGCAAACGCCCTAAAACTATGTATACCAACACAAAAAGACTTGGAAGTATTTGTTATTCTTAGTGCACAACAAACTTTTTGAAAACTAACTCGAAAAACAACTAATCGTATGTATATTCCATCCTTCCTAGTGGTTATAAATAAATAAATAATCAAGTGACAGTAGATTAAACAAACAAAATAATAAAACAAACGCTCACAATTGATTGAAATTGAAAAGTAACTCGCTCACGGATCGGATGGAGGATATGAAGAATATGTTGGTGACTTGGTGATGGTTGATTAGGATGAGTATATACCCTTCATCGATTGGGCTACTTGTTGTATGGGCCAGTTGTTACTTACTATAACTAGCTTAATGACCCGTGTATATGATATATTTTGAAGAAAACAACTAGCTTAATTGTCCGCGCGATGCTGCGGGACGTTAATTTTTTTGTGCTGGTTTATTTTTTCGGTTTCATGTTTTATACTTTGTTTTTTTTTTTATATGGGCTTATTTGTTGGGCCTTATGTTTAAAGGGTTTTTTTTTTTTTTGCTATTTGGGTTATTTTTTTAATGAGATTTGGGTAAATATGTGTTAAGCATGATTGCTCGCGCGTTGATGCGGGGCGTTAATTGATGCGAGGCGTTAATTTTTTTTTTAATTTATTTATTTTGTGCGGGTTTATTTTTCTGGTCTCATGTTGAATAGTTTTTTTTATACGGGCTTATGTGTTAGGCGTCATGTCGTGGGTATTTTTTTGATCTGAATACAGTACTTTTGTATTATTTTTTCCTATTTTGTGCCGAGCAATTTTTTTATATTATTTTGTGCGTATTTATTTTTTTCGGTCTCCATGTTTAATTGTTTGTTTTTTTTATATGGGCTTATGTGTTTGGTCTCATGTCGCGGATATTTTTTGATCTGAGTAAATAAGTACTTTTGTAATTTTGTTTCCTATTTTGTGCCGAGCAAATTTTTTTTTTTAAAGTTGCCTAATTAAAGAAAAAGAAAAAAAAATGCCAAATGGGCCGGCCCAAAGTGGGAGCCCATTGGGCCGAGCACTGTAGCACGCATGCCAAAACGGCAGCGTTTCTTTCCAATCATAGTATATGTATATAATAAAATTTGTGTATATGATATCAGAACTAAACTGAATTGTTTCCTCTCCTAACATCATCGAAAGGATATGCTCGTTGATTGTTTCAACAACCTCATGGGTTGGAGCCAAGATGGCAAATCGCTGTTAGGATTTATTGAACATAATGAGTCCTCATTGATGTTTATAGGAATAACAAACCGAGAATGGGAAGTTCTACCACCAGGGAGTAAAAGAGACGTAATTCCACTTGATGTTATGTCACACCCCTAAATCGCAACGAAAGACAATGGGGTGTGACTTTCATGGAACAAAGACATAAGTTATAATGAACGACCTCTATATAAGTCGTTTAAAAATACATGTTTGATTACATCAATAAACTTTTACAAATGGGCAAAGTTTCGAGAGTTCACATCGTAAATTAAAGAAGATTTTAGTTCACAACCAAACGTTAAAGTAATGCAAGAAATCTTCGCCATGATGAGACCGCAAAATGTGACCTGATAATAACATGTTGGTCAACATAAAGTTTGTGAGTTCATAGGTTTAACATTAAGTAAAAAGTAGTATGGACCACAAGATTTTAGTGACTACTATTTCACACACAATATCATGAAAAGATTTAGTGAGTATTTTAACGCATACAATATCATGAAAAGTGTTACTATTGCACTAAGCTCATGAAATCATAGCCTTAACGTATTTGTTGTTGTCTATACTTTTAACAAGTGTAACACCCCCAAAATCAGGTAGCAGCGGAATGGTAACAATGGGGTGCTACGTCAAAGTACAACAATCAAGATATAGGAAACGACCATAAATGGACGTTTAAGACAAGATTTCATTTGATGCCATAGCAAAATATCAGAGTTTATACATTAGGTCTCATATGTTTTAAAAGTCATAAACATTTCAAGTACATATTTAATTAAACAAAAGCTTCATAATACCAAAAGATGACTTAAGTTTTTAAAGATAATAAAAGTTGCATAGACTTTAGATAAAACACAGAATCCGTCTTCATTGATATCCGCCACGGCTCCCGTCCAATATTCATACTAAGAAAATAATTAAGCTTGAATGCAACGATATGACTTAACCGCGACCTAGATCAATAAGACGCCATAAGTCCACAATGGTAAGCATCTAAAATGCACAGAGTTTTTAAGAAGTTTGATCACCCATATATACTTGTGTTAAGGTTTATAAGTTTTACAAGTGAAAAATCACTTAGGAAAATGAGTAAGATGTATATTTTGTTTAACTGTCTTCAAAACAGTTGATGTTCGAAAGTTTTACCCGACTATAAACGGTCATGACTCACTCAAATTTTAAGGGATTTTGGTCATTCAAAGCTCGAAACGTTATGTCTATGTTGTCAACTTTCAAAATAATATTGTCTTACTCAGTGAATCAATGTTTTAGACACCCAAGAAGATCACATAAAAACACGGAGTCTCAATAAGGTTGTTATTTACCGATGAAACATTAACCTGTACTTCGACTGGCCATAGATTTCCTTATTTCTAACTCAATTTTTGGAAATACAAAACTTCTAGTGGATACAGGTTAATTGTATTACCTTTCCAACCTAGTATAATATTACAGCTCCTAGAATTCAAAGTTTAAAGGCGCCTCTGCCAAAAGTCTACTATATGACCGCGGGTAGTGTAAATCAGCTATAGCTATTTTGACACACTGTTTTATACAAGTTATTTGAAATACCAAACGAACTCCATAGGCCGTGAAATTTACGTAGAAATCTTCCTAATACATAGAGGTACCTTGTGGATGGTTGAAAGAAATTTACCAAAAGAGTTCATTATCATAGTTAAGATTCGTTTATAAAGTGACCCATTTTGAGGACAGCAAACCATAATTTCTTAACAAAGTTTATATCGATTTTTAACACAACAAATTTACAAAGGTGATATGAATACAATGCATAATATGATAAATAAGAGTAAAATGAGTTTCATGATGCACTTACACGAATTGGTGAGGTGTATGAAGGTCGAGACGTGCACTAATGTTAACCCTAAGCTTAGAAAACCCTAGTTTGCACCACAATATTCTAATCCTTGCTTAAACAACTTAATCATCAAGAAATGACCCTAAAACGGAAAGAAAAAAATGTGGCACTAGATATGCAATTCCTTATATGTAGTTTGTTTATACATCACAACAAAACCGCTCAGAGCAAGAGTATGAATGACAAACATAAAGCGTAAACCGCGGTACTAACTAGGTCTTCACTCGTGTACTCAAATACCAATATAACAGAACCAGAAATACACTTATACAATGTCTCAGCATAACCACATCAAATGGCAAAGTGTGAATGTTGTATACAGTCCCCCTCTATCCAAGCCGATAACCTTTCTCAAACAAAAATCTGCTAACAGAAACTAGAAAACAACAACGAAACGAGACCCAAAGTAATTGAATCAGATCATTTGTTTTTGTAGTCTTTTTCTTGTAACCATATAGAGTTTCACTAAAAATAAGGCACACGTCCAGGTGCTGCAAAAAACAAGTGCACAATGTGTCCGCGTATATGTCCGAAAGGGCACAACATCCGAAGAAACATCGACACGCCAGAAGGGCACATCTGAAAGGACCAAAGACAAGACAAAACACCAAATCCAAGGAACTAGGGCACCTCTTCGGACTAGCGGTCAATAGCGAGCACTCATAGGAATGTCAACGTCTCAGGATTTACGGGACTCTGTCTTCTACGCAATCTCGCCGCCTGACACAAGAGCTAGGATTAGCTCGGCGTCTTCGTTTCCTAAGTGTCAAGAACAGTGCTCCTCTACAGTAGTCCAGGTAGTATAAATACCCCCTTATTGACTGCTATTTAGGTAGCATTTATTGCATTATCACACACACACTATTATACGCCCTTTCGGCTCTCACCCATACTTACTCTCACGTTTGAGCTTGGTCCTGAGATCACTCCTGGGGCGAGGCTGACGTGTCTTTCTTTCTTATCCTCAGATACTCAAGGATCTCTCAGCAAGGAGTAGGATTCAGCTCATTCTATCTAGTACGAATCTCTACTTAAACAAATTGGCGCCATCCGTAGGACTCTGAAATATTTTCTACCAAAGAAGCAGATGGCAGGTCCGGTCGAGGGAGGAGGTCCAGAAGGTATAGACGACCAAGAGGAAACCCCTCCTCCTTTGATGAAAGAACATATCGAAGGGCATGTATCTGCTCTCAAATCCTTAATAAAAAATCACAATCAAAGAAACAAAGGTGATCCCATTCGTCTGGATTTCAAACTAGAAGACACAGAGGTGCAGGGTCATGACATTGTCAAAGGAAAGGAAGTAGTGGACGAAGACCTCAGGAAGGCCTTTAAGGAAGCTCGAAAAACACCACTCACTCGCAGAATCATAGAGTTTGCAGGTCCAGAATACAAGATGCCTACCAACATCAAGTTGTATGATGGTACTACTGACCCGGAAGACCATTTGAGTCGCTTCGCCAATGCGGCTAACTCAGGAGAATGGCTCATGCCTGTATGGTGTCGAATGTTTCAACAAACCCTTTATGGGTCAGCAAGAGGATGGTTTGAACGGCTTCCTCGTGACAGCATTAACGAATGGGCATACCTGAGAGAGGTATTTGCTGCTAGGTATTCCGTTAGAAGGGCGTGTTTCAAGGAACCCCATGAGATCACTAAGATCGTCAAAAAGGCCAATGAGTCGTTGACGGCGTTTAAAGAAAGGTGGACGGTGGAAACGGGTTTCATTATGGATGTCCCGGAGGTCATGAAGATTTCATCCTTCATGGATGCGGTTAAGTCACCTGAACTCGCCAAGCGTTTTTCAAACAAAGTGCATGCTACGGTAAACGAGATGATGGAAAGGCTGGACGATTTTGTCCGATCTGAAAAGGCGTATGCAAATACTGAACTTCCGAAGGGAGAAACAGGGGAGACCCATCGCAAAGCACCTCTTCCATTCAATAGAAGGGACAGTCGGTCATTTTGTAACACCCACCCAGGAGACTCACGAAGGAGTGATTATCGAAATAGTTACAGAGGAAGAGATGCATACCCGATGAACAGAACAAGAGATTACAGGGCCCCATACCCCCAGCCGAGGGGAGAATATCACAACAGATTCGCTCCGATGCTCACCCTTGACTCTTTGACCAAGCGCCCGAAAGAAATCCTAGCTACTGAAACGCAGCTGCGCCTCCCAGCTCTTCGCCCCATGTTAAATCCGCTGAAGTCAGGAAACATGGATCGATACTATGCCTATCATCAAGAAAAAGGCCAATATACAAACGACTATATCCAGCTAAGGAAGCAGTTAGAAATGGCGCTGGAATCAGGGAAGTTGGATCACCTAGTGAAAGTCGTACTACAAAGAGGAAGGGGGTCCCACGGCAAGGATGCTCCCCAACCAGCAAAGATAATCAATGTGATCAGTGTAAACTCAGTCAAAGATAAGAAACGGAAGGTACGGGAGGTAACGGAGGTGTGGATGAACACCCCTATAACCTTTCCATCAATAGCCTCCGAGGATATCTCCGATGAGCCCTTGATAGTCGAAGCTGAAGTGGAGGGATATTTGGTCAGACAAATATACGTGGATGAAGGGTCCTTAGTCGAGGTTATGTTCAAACACTGTTTTGAAAATATCCATCCAAGGATAACGGCTAGGTTAAGGGAAACCCGAACGGACTTAGTCAGGTTTGCAGGCGAGGTGTCAAAGCCTTTGGGAAAAATAGAATTGGAGGTGTGTCTTGGAAATGGCGGTCTGTGTAGAAGGATGTCCATGAAGTTTATTGTGGTGCGAGCTCCTTCACCTTATAATATCATCTTGGGGAGACCTAGATTGAAAACCCTACGAGCCATCCCATCCACCATTCATTCCATGATGAAATTCCCAACCCCTAAAGGCATGGCTACCTTAGTTAATCGTACGGTCATTATTGTCGAATGCAGTCGTTTAGAGAAGAAGCAAATGATGGAGGAAGAAAGGTCCGAGGGGGGAAAAGAAGTAGAATTAACAGAAGTGCTGGTTAATCCATCTTTCCCAGATCAATTGGTAACCATCGAAGGAGGGCTATCCAATGCATGTAGGGACCAACTCGAATGTCTGCTAAAAGACAACATGGGAGTCTTTGCATGGGAACCATCCGACATGACAGGCGTGCCACAGCGAATTATAGAGCATACGTTGAATGTTAACCCCTCTCTGGACCTCGTTTGCCAAAAGCAAAGAACTTTTCGCTGGAGAAAAGCGGTGCAGTAACAAATGAGGTGGCCGAATGGGTCAAGGCAGGCATAGTTCAGTCAGTCAGATACCCCAAGTATATCTCCAACCCTGTTTTGGTCAAAAAGGGCGATGGAAATTGGAGAATGTGCATTGATTTCAAGAACTTAAAACTCAGCATCAGAGCCGAAAGACTATTAACCCATTCCACATAGATTGCAAGTGGAATCAGTGATGGGATTGCAAATACAAATGTTTCAGGATTCCTTACAAAAGGTTATCATTCAAATCCAAATGGCAGAGTGAAAAAAAAGAAAAAAAAAGATGAGGAGTAAAACACATTTTACCACGGACATATTTCTACAGAAGAAAAACAACCAAAATGCCCTTCAGGCTAAAAAACGCAAGGGCTACGTACCAGAGGCTGGTAGACTCAAGGTTCCAGCCCTAAATCAGAAGAAACTTAGAGGTATATGTGGATGACATGGTGATTAAAAGCAAAGATGAAAAAATGTTACTGGCCGACATAGCAAAGAACTTCGACAATTTAAAGAAAATCAACATGAAGCTAAGCCCCAAGAAATGTTCCTTTAGGGTCGAAGAGGAAAAATTCCTAGGCTACATGGTAACATCCGAGGGGATCAGGGCTAATCCCAAAAAGACCAAGGCTCTAGCAAATCTTCAATCCTCACGAACATTGAAGGAAATGCAAAGTCTGAGCGGAAAACTGGCTTCCCTTAACCGATTTCTCGCCAAATCGACAGAAAGATCTCTGCCATTCTTCAACACCTTGAAAACATAACCAAGGAAAACAAACACGAATACCAGTGGACCAGCGAGGCTGAAGAAGCTTTCCATCAAATGAAGAAACTTATTTTAGACCTCCCGTTGCTAACTCCACCTCGGCCAAAGGAGACCTTGTACGCATACCTGGCGGTAGGAGCAGAGGTCCTAAGCGCGATTCTCCTAACTGACAGGAAAGGAAGGCAATGCCCCGTTCAATATGTAAGCAAGACGTTGAATGAAGCGGAAAGAAATTATGCCGTCATGGAAAAATTAACACTTTCCTTGATTCACATGACCAGAAGATTGAGAAGATATTTTGAGGCCCATCCGGTGAAGGTCATCACTGATCAGCCAATCAAACACATTCTCGATAATACCAAGACCTCCGAAAAGTTGGGTAAATATGTTGTTGAATTGGGAGTGTATAACATCAGCTTCATGCCTCGCAATGCTGTGAAGGGTCAAGTTCTGGCGGATTTTCTCTTAGAAGCCCAAGAGGGAGAAAAGGAAGAGTTGTACTTTCAAATGCCGGAGATACCATTGGAGAAAGATGATTTTGAAAGTTAGACCTTGTTTACCGATAGAGCCTCTAGTTTGAAGGGATCAAGAGCAGGGCTGATTTTGATAGGCCCTAGTGGCATTAAATACACCTATGCCCTCCGTCTCACCTTCCCAAGCACCAACAATGAGGCTGAATATGAGGCACTTCTGGCCGGATTAAGAATAGCTAGGAAGATAAACATTTCCAGTATAGAAGTCAAGGTGGACTCCAAACTAGTGGCGAGTCAAATCAACGAAAACTACGAAGATAGTAAAGACAGCATGATGAAGTACCTAGCAAAGGTGAAGGAATACATATATGGCTTCAAGTCGTTCTTAAATGAAAACATTCCCCATAACAATAATCAAAATGCAGATGTTCTAAGTAAGCTTGCTTCTGTTGCGTTTAACCACCTGACCAAGGAAGTACTGGTCGAGGTCCTTAATAAGCGGTCCACCGAATGCCAGGAGGTGTACACCATAATTGAAGAGGAGGGGGACAATTAGATGACTTCAATCATACGATTCCTGGAAGAAGGGGTACGGCCGAAGGACAAAAACGAGGCACGGTATTTAAGAGCGAAAATTGGTCAATACACCATGGAATCCGGTATACTATTCAACAAAAGGTTACTTGGTTCCAATGCTAAGATGTGTCGGTCTATTACAAGCAAACTATGTCATCCGGAAGATCCACACAGGGTCTTGCGGTATGCATGTCGGTCCACGAGCCGTGGTAAGAAAGGCGATAAGGCAAGGGTACTATTGGCCAACTATGCATGAAGACGCTAAGGAGGAAGTGCAAAAGTGCGACTCGTGTCAAATACATGCTCAGTTCCGAGACTACCGAAAACTCTCATGACGTCCATCATGGCCCCTTGGCCGTTCTACCAGTGGGGAATGGACATTCTTGGACCCCTACCACCAGCGAGAGGGGGAGCCAAATTTGTAATTGTGGCAATTGACTACTTCACCAAATGGATAGAGGCCAAGCCATTGGTAAAAATCACCGGCAAAAAGGTAATACGTTTCGTCATGGACAATCTAATTTGCAGGTTTGGGTTACCTTGTATCATCGTCACTGACAACGGAGCACAGTTGGTAAACGATCCGTTCAAAAGTTGGTGCGAAAGGTTTGAAATACGCTAGATGAACACGGTTGTGGCTCACCCTCAAGCAAACGGTCTAGTTGAAAGGTCCAACCGAAGCCTGATGGAAGAGATCAAGACCCGCCTTGGAAGAGAGAAGGCCAGATGGGTCGACAAATTTCCAAATGTCTTATGGGCACATTGGACTTCAATCAAACAAATCAACAGAGAGACACCACTCAGTTTAACCTACGGCAGTGAGGCAGTCATCCCAGCTGAGATAGGCATTCCCACCTATCGAACTTTAACGATCAGAGAAGGATACAATGAGGAGGAGATGCGTTTGAATCTTGACCAAGTTAGTCAGAAGTAAGAGAAACAACGACGCTATAAGAAAGCAAGATATAAAACAAAGATAAGAGAGAGTACTCCAACAAGAAGGTTCGTCCGCAGGTTTTAGCGGGGAGAGTTTTTTTTTTGAAGGAACGAACAAGTAGGGGGGAAGGACCAGGGGGAAGCTAGGACCCAAGATGGTGAAGGCCCCATATAGGTTGTGCGAAGTACGAGAATGAGCTCTTACAATTGCAACCCTAGAGACAAAGAGGTTTCCCTCCGAACCGGCACGCAATCACCCTTCACAAGTTTATTTTGCCAATTTGTCTTAGTGTTATTTGTAATTATATTAAGAATTCCTAAGTTTGTATGAATGATGACTTTAATTAATGAATGACAATGCCCCTACTCAAACTCCTTAGGAAGGGGCAAATTTTCCGAATGTATTGTGCAAAATGGTTCGACCGGACAGCTTGCTACCTCCGGCCGACTGAAAAAACATTATATACCCTACAGACTAAAGTCAAAAGGATGAGCCAGAATGCATAGCACCAAAAGGCATTAAATACCCCCACAGACTAAAGTCAAAGGGATGAGCCAGAGTGCATAGCACCAAAAGGCATTAAATACCCCCACAGATTAAAGTCAAAGGGACGAGTCAGAGTGCATAGCACCGAAAGGCTTTATATACCCCATCGCCCAAAGGGATGAATAAGGGCATAGCACCCAAAAGGCATTAAATACCCCACAGACTAAATTCAAAGGGATGAGCCAGGGCACATCCCGCAAAATACTATATACCCCACAGACAAAAGTCAAAGGGATGAGCCTGGGTATGGCAGCAAATGGGCATTGCATACCCTATCGGCCAAAATCTAAACAAGCAAGCCTATGCATATCACAAAAAGGCACTGCTTATCCAAGAGGCCACAGGTCGTAAGGAAATCCTAAGGCTACCACCTTTTTACAAGGAAAATTTTGCTTTATCTCATTATGCAACGTAACTTACATATCTAAAGTAAACGAGCTCACGCAACCTCTACCAATGCCATCTCTATCTATGTTTATATCATGTAAACATCCTAATATGTCAAGTCTATATCTTAATATCATTTTTACCAAGTACATTAT
>BQNB010210180.1:0-10287 GCA_026074375.1 Tanacetum coccineum
TTAGACCCGTTTTACCGGGTGCGTTTTACCGTTTCTTTTCGTTTTACATTCAAACGACCTCCGTTTTAGTTCTAGTTTTCTTTATTTTTCAAGTTAAGTTAATTAGAATTTAATTTTGATTTTTAATTTAATTTAGCATTTATTTTTCTTAATTTTTAATATTTAGGTTTCCCGATACCTTATTCTGTTCCCCGTATTTAATTTAGATTTAATTTTAGGATTTCCCTATAACTAATTTTGTTTCCCGTAGTTTTTAAGATCCCTATTTCCTATATTTGTTTCCCGTAGATTAAATTAGATTTTATTTAATTAATTTTAGTTGTAATTATATCAGTGTTCATATCATATATTCTCCATCAGTCAATTTCTCTTCAAACCAGGATAATTTTCAATTGCAGCCTCGTTGGGACATACGACCCGGGAATATCTCTTCCGGAATCTTTTTATCATTGATTTGATTCTTATATATTTAATCTCTAAGTAAGTCTTGACTTTTTGCCTTGGTCAAGGGTAAAGAGTTTGGATTTGCCTAGTATTTTATATATATTCCATCAGACGAATCAAGAAGCAAGGAAGGTTCGGGCTTTGTTTACACCATCAACTCTCCTCATCGACTAGCGAACTTGGACCTCGGTGAGTCACCTCCTAGTTTAACTATGTCATTTACCTTTGTAGCCTAACATACGACCAAAACCAAAGCACGACTAGTCTTGACTAAACTGAACGAAAGCCTCGGCTTTGAATGGCTTGTACACGACCTATAACCCATGCGTGGTTAATATGTACGTACGCATGCAAAGACTTTGGTTGTGGCATGCATAAAATAGCGATGTATAGTAGATTTTGTAAACAACGTATCATGCATGAAAACCAATAAATGAACCAAGGGAAATTGCATTAACTTTAAACATGAACATGATATTCTACGTTGGCTCACTAGGAACTAACAAGCGCTAGGTTTACGCGTGAAATATTGTAGGACTTCTTATGTTGTGACCTCGACCTATGACATGGGTGTGACCAAGTAGCCTAAGACGAACCACAACGAGCCATTAAATAACTACATAAGTATAATTAAATAAGAAATTTACCCAACAAAGAGGATGAGCGGTGTTTCCGCGAGCGGTAGTTGTTGCTTAGCAGAAGGTGAAACAGTAGCAGTGATGGACGAGGGGTGTGGTGGTGGCGTCGAGAGATTGAGAAAGACAAATAAGTGGTGAGGTTGTGAGAAAGTAGCAATGATATAAAGTGAGATCTAAATGAAAAATAAGTGATGAAAAGTGACTTAATTGAGATCTTATCTTCTATTTGTCAAAAAGTGAAATTTTGGGTAATCACAGACTCTGGTAAAAACGAGCACATCGTGCTCGTTGGTTCGTGCCCAGGCCTCGTAGACACATGACACAATGAGACTACCATGTTTGTATTCAAGTGCGACACAGTGGGCTGCTGCCACTGTTGAAACCATGGGTTTCGCAACAGGTTGCTACCACTGTTACAGCCAAATGGGTTGCGAATAACACATCCACACCCTTAGTTTCGACCTTTACCTAGCTCGTGACTAATCTTATAACATGGAGCAATGCGAGATTAACAAGAAAACCTAGCTAGTAATATTTAAGGGTGCGTTGGGGAGAAGGAAGAAGACCATAACAGTGGCCATCAACCCACTGTTGGGCACGACAGAAAAACAGAAAATGGAATAGGGGTAGGCCATGAGAGTTGTTGGTATTGTATAAAAATAATGCACAAGATACCTCCTACTACTTGCACATAATTCACCTTATTAGAATTTGGCGTAGAGAAGTATAAAGAGAAGGAAGAAGACCACAACAGTGGCCATCAACCCACTGTTGGGCACGACAGAAAAACAGAAAAGAGAAGAGGGGTAGGCCATGAGAGTTGTTGGTATGACTAAAATTTGTGACCGCGAAACTGAGTTTTTAAAAGGGAAAATAAACTTATCACGGTTTATAAAAATTAATTAACACTAAAACTATTTTAAAGCTTACTCGGGTTTTAAAACGTAAAAGTCATAAGAGCTAAATCATGAAATTTACTTGATTTAGAAAATAGAGGAACAAAAATCTGTTATTTTAAAACTTAAGGGTATTAGCTGTAAATAAACAATCTTTATAAACTAATTAAACGAGTCGAATGAACCGTGATATATATAAAACTGATAATTGTACAAGCTAGTTAACGACTGCAGTGTAAATAAATAAACGATATAAGAAAAGATATAAACTTAGTAACTTACAAATAATGTCTATATTTTCTTGAGATATAGATCACATGAACTTGTAAATATAAGTTAAGATGTCAAAGACTCTCCGAGTGATGAGATACATGGGACGAGAGATGAGTGACATGCAAGCCGAGTTGTTAGCACATCGAGAGCAGCAGAGGAGAGCTAGACAGCCAGGACCAGATGCTAGGATCCCAGATCACCAGGATGCTTCTAGGGATGCTGACAGTCACATTTAGCTGTTTATGTTATTTTATCTTGCTAGGTTATTGTACAGGCATGTTAAGTATTAGGGGTTTTCCCCGCTAACATAGCCTTAGATCTTTTGTATTGTATTTTGTGTACCAATAACTATTTCATGTAAAATTTTCTAAGTTATAAATGAAATAGATATGTTTATGTTATATATCTCTCGTGTGTTGTTGTCTCATCTATACCTTATTATATTTTGTCCTGATTATAACCTCACGTTTTGTCTTTTGTGATCTAGACAAATCATGGCATCTACGACCAGACGAGGACAAAATACCCCTACTAGCAACACCAACCCAAACAACATGACTCTAAAATCCGTCCAAACTATGATTGATCAAGCTCTTCAACGAAACTCCACCAATGAAGACGAAAGCCACAGTTCGCACGAGGATGACAGAAGGAATGTGCAAACTGCACGCCCTTGTTTCTACGCTGACTTCATGAAATGCCAACCTTTGAACTTCAAAGGGACTGAATCGCTACAGGCATTTATTTATTCTAAGTTGTTGATTTAGTAATGATAATATAGGCGTAGTCGGTTTAACTCGGTGGATTGAAAAGATGGAATCAGTCTTCAATATCAGTGGTTGTGCTATTGAAAATCAGGTTAAGTTTGCCACCTGCACTCTGTTAGGTGCTGCCTTGACTTGGTGGAATGGTCAGATAAGAACCTTAGGTCCTGAAGCATATTCAATGACTTGGGAAGTACTCAAGAAGAAAATGACGGACAAGTATTGTCCGCAGGGTGAAATCAAGAAACTAGAAATCGAGTTGTGGAACCTAAAGGTCAAAGGGAACGATGTTCCAGCATACACTGAACGTTTCCAAGAGCTAACCCTGATATGTACCAAGTTTGTTGCTAATGAGACTGAGAAGGTTGACAAGTACATCAGCGGACTTCCTGATAACATTTATGGAAATGTCAAGTCTGCCAGACCCAAGACGTTGGATGAGACTATTGAGTTGGCCAACGACTTGATGGATCAGAAACTCCGCACCTATGCGGAAAGACAGTCTGACAATAAAAGAAAGGCTGATGATTCATCCAGAAACAACCATGGTCACCAACAACAACCCTTCAAGAGGCAGAATGTCGCCAAGGTCTACAATATGGGGACTGGTGAGAAGAAGCCGTATGGGGGATCTTTGCCCAAGTGCACCAAGTGCCATTTTCATCACAATGGCCCGTGTACTCAGAAGTGCCATAAGTGCAACAAGGTAGGGCACTTTGCCCGCGACTGCAGGAGTTCTGGCAACACAAATGGTGCTAATACTCAGAAGGGCAATGGGGCAAATCCCAAAGGGAATGGTTGTTTTGAATGTGGAGCTCCAGGACATTTCAAGAGAGATTGTCCAAAGTTGAAGAATAAGGATGGAGGAAACGGGAATGCACAAGGCTGGGTGTATGCAGTTGGGAATGCAGAGAAAAGAGGGAATGCATCGGGAAACCCGGACTCCAATGTCGTCACGGGTACGTTCCTCTTAAACAACCGCTATGCATCTATCTTATTTGACACTGGTGCCGATAGGAGCTTTATATCTTCTGCGTTTAGTTCCCTGATTGACATCGCCCACACCCCATTAGAAAATAGTTATGATGTGGAATTAGCTGACGGGAAAATAGTCGGGGTAGACACTATTATGCGGGGTTGCACTTTAAACTTCTTAAACCATCCGTTCAACATAGATCTAATGCCCGTAGAACTGGGTAGTTTCGACGTTATTATCGGCATGGATTGGTTAAGAAGGTGTCACGCCGTGATCGTGTGGAAGGTTGTGTCACGCGTGGTATCATGTGTGTTGGAGGAAATTGTCGAATTCCCTTTGGGAATGAAACCTTGATTTTTTGTGGTAACAAAAGTAACGACGGGAGAGAATCTTGGTTGACCATTATCTCATGTTTAAAGGCACATAGTTACATGGTTGGGAATGGATGGGTATAGATCTGTTTAGAACTAATTTACGCCAAAGATAGAGGAGGACATGTCTGGTTGGTTGCAATTCTTACGGACGTACTAGATCGTCCGTAGATAGTTTGAAGTGTTTCCGATGGACTCGTCGGGTCTTCCTCCGACTCGACCAGTGAAATTCTAGATCGACCTAATTTTAGGAGCCGCGCCTATAGCTCAAGCACCGTACCGATTGGCTCCGTCTGAAATGAAGGAATTGTCAGAACAACTACAAAAGCTTTTCGACAAGGGCTTTATAAGACCAAGTTCCTCGCCTTGGGGAGCCCCGATCTTATTTGTCAAAAAGAAGTGTTAGCCTTAATTATATTAAGTCAAACAAGAATGTTATCGGTCTTAGAAAGTCAAACTAGGTCTTGTATTGTAATAGGCTAGTCGGGTTCAACGGGCTTGGTTTGTAATCTAATGTTGTCCTTGTTAAGGGTGGAAAAGCCCAAAAGGTTAGCCCAAGCCCGCAACCCGTGTAAGATAGCCCATGAGCCTAACTAGAAGGCTATAGGGGTATAAAATATCCCTTCACACACTTGGTGAAGGGTGTTGTTGGTGGCATTTTCCCTCACTTGTAATCTCAAATTCTCTTATTAACTTTCCATCTTTGTTTCTCTCTCTACTTTCTCTCTCTAAGATGGTTTTTTTCTTATTTTCTAAGCACGTGGTATGATTATTAGTTGTGTAATGGATTAAACTAGTGGGATAACACTGTGGTACCAGAGCTAAAGGGGTGTTTAGTGATTGAATTTCGTGGGTTTATTGGTTTGTTTTTATTTGGTTCGAAAAAAGCAAGAAAAAAATCAAAGTTTGATCTTTGTTTCGTGGTTAAAAGTGTTAAAGACTTGTACTTTTGGGCTTAGATCACTTCCTTGCATCATTACTAAGTGGTTTTAACATCATTTCGTAGCTTACAAGAAAGTTGAAGATGTTTTCTTGGCTGCGTTTTGACTATCTGAAGAAGTGTTCGTCGTTGCGTTTTGATTAGATTCATTGCGTTTTGACTAAAGTTATTGCATTTTGATCAGAGTCATTGCGTTTTGATTCTTAAGTCGTTGCGTTTTGATTCTAAAGTCACTGCGTTTTGAACATTTTTTTTTGTGTTGCGTTTTGACTTCACAGGTTGTGTTTTGAAGACCATCATTGCGTTTTGACTAGTCGTTACTCTAGGCACCATTTTAATTTATTGACTGTGTTTTGACCAAGTTTTCAGTTGCGTTTTAACCAACAAGCGTTTGCTTTTTGGACCAAGACTCGTGTGCGTTTTTGACCAATTACGTTTGACCAAAGTAGTTTCCAGTGCGTTTTGTTCAGAAATTGTGATTACGTTTTGACTAAAGAATAAGTGACTGCGTTTTGATCATGATAGGTTGCGTTTTTGACAAGAGTCCCACTGCAGTTTTGTCCATTGAAAACCCAGGTTTTGAAACCCTAATTTCCCGAATTTGGTGGTACTTGACCGAATTTGGGAATATATTAATCACCGTTTAATCAAAACATCACATCAAGACAAAACAAACCTCAAGGACTAATTATGAGGGCTTTGGACTTTAATTTGGACTAAAAGGACAATTACTCAACACAACAAACACAACCAATCAAACCAAAAATCAACTTAATCATACTTAAAATGTCAATTAATCATTCATTCTACGAGTTTTATGGATTTTTGTAAATATATCCGCGAAAGATACGATTACCTTTTCTCGGTTTTAATCAAAGATTTATAAAATCCTTGAGTTAATTCATTTGCAATACCACATATCAATCATCTTCATAAACACTTAGATCTGATAACCGTTTACTACATCTTCCTATCCACAATGTCAAATCCAATACCATTTTGCAATACTTAAAACATACAAGTGTTCTTCAGAATGTCACAGTTTTCTTCGTGGTCAAAATTCTAATCATTTCAAAGAGAAGAAACAACTTTCATGAATTAGATGCAATACACAGTCTTAAAGAAATCAAGTTCTCTATTTTAGTTTTCTCACAGAAACTTTACAAGATTATGGCACGATGCCTATCTTCAAGAGAATGTTCTCTTAAGACTTGGATTTACTAGAACAACATCTTACTAAAAATATACTTTCTAGGACTGATTGCACAACTACTTTGACTGATCTCAGAAAAAGTTTGATAAAAATGCTTTCCATTCAAGAATTCGAAGAGCGTATATTGCAGAATTTTACAAGTTCTGAGCTCAATCATTTTACGTATGCAATGATCTTTAACTGGATTCTTTCCTCGGAAATTCATGCTTGAGTTAATTCTCAGCAACAACGAACTCAACTATTTGTTTGAAAACAAATCAGAAAGTTGATACAACACAAAAAGATCATTCAAATCTAATTCCTGCATTGAATGTTGATTCATTGAAAGTTGATTTAGTTGTCATACAAAACACTTGTTCTGAGAAAGAAGACAGTAATTCAGAGACTGCATCCAACAAATTAGTAAAGGAATGCAGCTTGAATTCTGAAACAAAAGATGGCTGGAATCAATTACAAAGATGTCATAAAAGCAAAAAGGAAAGATGCATGGCATATATTTTCGATCTCTCATTCCACACTTCAAGTTCTTTCAAGGATGACTTAAAAGGCACTCGCATCGAACATGGATTCAAACGGGCATTCATGTCACTCTTTGGTCAAGATGTTGATACTTTCACAAGTACAATGCTCCGTAGCATAGATCAACTACAAAAGCAACTTGACAAAGATAAATTTCAAGAAGATGGATCCAAGGCAGCCTTTGGGGTGGTAAACAACCAGTTCCAGAAGTTCATCAATTTAAAGCTTACATTGGATATGTTAGGTCAAATGACAGAAAGTTTATTTTGTTGTATACATTGGACCGAGGTTTCAACCACTTCAGAGATACACTACTCCAACACCTTGGGTATAATGTTAAAAAGTCCGTTTTGAAAGAACACTCGTCATCAAAGACTGTATAAAAGTTGGTGAATAAATGTCAGATTGCAGACGCAAAAGAGAGTAAGATTGAATGGTGTAAAGCATTGGAAGCTGATTTGAGTTGACACGAAAAAGCAGTAGGAAAGAAACTCAACAGGCAAGATGCATAGCAGCAGGCCAGGGAATGATACTGATGTTGTCGATGGCAGTGAGATCAGTACCCTTATTTATGACGAAGAGCTAATGGCTGATGGTACAATTGACTGCTGTATGCTATATCTTTGCTATAGGACAACAACATACTGCTAGGGCAAAGCTGATATTCATCGTTGAAGGTAGGGTTGTCCTAGTATCATGAAACATGTCAAGTTATAAGTCTATGCTTGTTCGATCACCTGATAACCAGACAACTGAATTACTCAATACATTTTTTTCAATCGAGTTCTGAAAATATTTTGCTCAAGAGACAGTTTGCCCATTTTCAAAAGAATTTTTCAAGAATGGAAGCACATTTGCATTGCTCTCGAACTTAAATATCAACACGCAATCTTTAAAATCAGGGCAAATGGTCAATATTTTGATAAGATTCATAGTAAATAAAGCCAAGGTGAAATGGAACTTGATGTACTTGAAACAAAGAACATTCGAATTAGAACCTTGTGTGGCTAATTAGTAAGGAATATGAGACTTTGAAACAACCATTACAAAGTTTGTATGATTCTATTAATGCAAATCACGTGATCTAAGACTACAGAAACAGAAAAATCTTAGCTTGCTAATAATGTGAATTTACAAAGCTCAGATTCAAGGAAATGGTTTTTTTTTTGGCAATTGCTGCTTTAAATATAATGACATAATGGAATGTTTAAAAGGAAATAGTGGAGATACCTAATGTCTTGATTAAAGATCGAGTCTTGGGGAAAACCGGTGTTACCATCACTAAAGTAAACCAATCTGTTGTTAGACATCGAATGCGGTTTTTAAATCTGCAAGGGCTCTCAACTGTCAAACAAGGTTTGCTCCACAGTTGATGTGGACAAGCATTTGTCAAAACCAATCACTCCACATTATTGGCCTAATGTAAGAGAACCTGCTTTTATAAAACCTCATCATGTGATTGCATCTAGCTAATCTAGGAATAGTTCTAAGAACATGCCAAGATTTTAGTTCAAAAATACATGGTTTTAATAATCATATCTTGGTGCAGCTAAGAAAAAGTACAAGACAAGAGATAGGAACTCAAACAATAGTGTGCCTACTTTGCGAGAATTACAAAATCACATCTACTGATATAGGTAACCAAACCCCTAGGAGCAACCAATTATCAAACATTCTAGGAGTTTGTCTGTATTAAGAGTAGTCGCGTTACGATTATACGGCTGTGCCCAAAAGCTGATCTACTCTATGAGTTCTAGTTCCTTTTTTCATATTCAAAAACTTGTTTGTGTTCTACTTGTCATCAGTGGTTGTTATGTGTCTTTAATGCAAATCATGATGCGTGCATAATAAAACTCCTAAAGGAAGTGAATTCACGTGCAAAGATTCAATCCTATAAGACCAGAAACAGTAACAAACCCATAGATCAAAAGAGTCATACTCAGAAACCTGGTAGGCAAATCTTAAAAGGACATAGGTATTCTCCAAATAAGACTTCCGCTGTGTATGAGAAAACATCTTCTAGATCTGATATTAGGTGGAAAACCACGTGTAGAATCTTCAAGTCTGTTGGTCTTAGGTGGATTCCTACAGGAAAGTTATTCGACTCTTACACAAGCAAGGTTGACATTGAACTCACACATGGTTTAAATGTAGATATCCTTAATATTCATGAATGCAAACAAACTCTGGATGTAAGTGCATGTACATCAATCAATGTTCAGAAGGAACAAAGTCTTGATTTAAGTGCAGGTACCTTATGTAATGTCAACAAGGAAAATCTCAGAGTATGGTTGCTAAAAAAGCTGATATCTCAAAAACCATTGTCAAAGTGGATTCACAAATGATGATACAGAAAAATGACGTTTGATTACAACAGATCAAGCCTCGAACCTCAATGTCAAATGATGTGTGAACAACTCGGTTCAAGCCTCGCACCACCATGTCAACAAAAGTTCCTACAGCAGATATGATAGAATTGAAAAGTTTATTCGGTCATTTGTTCGACGAATATTTCAATGGAGAAAATCAAGTTGTTTTAAAGTCTTTCGCTGTCACTACTACTGATGCATCAAATAAACGTCAACAACAACCTGATTCAACTTCATCCACTTCAACTCTAGCTACAACTGTCTCTGCTAATGGAAACTTCGATTTGTAAATATTTTTATTCTCTATTTATTTTTTGATTTATAAAAAATTTTGAAAAAGAAAATACAAAAATATAAAACCAACAAAAGAAAATACAAAAATATAAAACCTAGAAAAACAAAATATAAAATCAGAAAATTTTCAAAAATACCAAAAAGAATCTTCTCGACATGTCTCTTGGAATCGATAACATTTACGTACCTAGAAATGTTGATTAACATCGACATGGGCGTGTAAATGAAGTTCGAGCAAGAGTTTCAAATGCTTTCAAAACATGTCATTTCTAAATTTTTCTCTATGACTTATATACATTTCAGTGCATAACTCGGACCCAAATGTAATAGGGAGGTGTACGCTTCAGTGCGCTTACTCTACAAATAGAAGAGAAGTCTTATATCATGTGTTTTCAAAACTATTGAACAAAATTTTTCAAAAAGAACTTTTCATGTCAAATTGTTCACAATTTAATTTGTGATATATTTCCATAATAAGTGGTATTTATTAAAATTATGTGTTCAACACTCTCTTCCTCAAATAAGTTTGAAAATTGTTGTATCGATTTTGCTTAATAATGTCGTATTAACAAGTAGATCAATTTTTGAGG
>BQNB010210183.1:0-10287 GCA_026074375.1 Tanacetum coccineum
TTAAGTCGTCAACCATCACACCACTAAGACGTTAAAGATAACCGTACAACGCATCTGACCTCTATGCATCGAAACCTGAAAACTATTTTGGAAATGAATGATTAAAATGGGACATTGACTCAACTAGGTCGTGTGGCGGACGTCGTTACATTTGCTTGTGTGATTTGAGATTTGGTTGCTAGAGACTTTTCTTGAGGTGAGTTCTCGTAGCCCTACTTTATTTAAATCTTTTCCGTTGGGGTAAAATGATACTCAAATGTGTTTTGTACTATTTTTCTGAACTGTGCGAAATGCGGTTTTGTTTTTGGGACAATTATGTGCTTATGACTGCTATGTGAATATTATGTGGTATGATTGTTCTTGCATGCATCGAGGTGCATGGCAAGGTGTGATTAGCAAGGATTTGTTATGTTTGTAAAAGGTTGCCCTATTGTAAATGCTCCTGTACTGGTAGGCTTTTTAGGTGCGTATAACCTCAGGGTTACGACCCCAAGAGCGTTGGTACACGCTGGTGATAAGACTAGCGGGGATGCTAGGTCTTGATACATGATTAGCGGGGATGCTAAGTCATGTGTTTGATTGTATTTGCATATATTCACTATCGTATTGCACGATTGTCCAACTATATGAGATATTGGCATAACGACTGGGTTTTCTTCAAACCTACGAGCGCACCAACATTATTGTTGACATTTTTGAGTATCATTTTTAGGTGAAGGAAATGGTCAGTAGATTGTGATGCGTGTTAGCAGATTTTAAGTGTATCATGTATGGATCATGTTTGAGAGGTCTTGCTTTTTGATGTATGTTATGGATTTGTTTCTTGAGGATAAATGTTTAAGACTTGTATGGACCTTTGCGTAGGCAAGTGGACTTGTAAGCGACTATTTGTTATGTTTTTCGATGGGACATCACTTAAGGTTATTGAGATTGATGGTCGTTATGACACTTTCATTTATGCATTTTAGATTTCTCTATTTTGTATCTTGTGTTATGATTGATTATTATGTTGCTTTCCCTTGTTTTTGCCTATGACGGGGTGTGACATCCATACCCTCACATGTTCACTGATATTTGAATTAACCTTGTTTAAAATGAATGCAAATACCACCAATGATCTTTTGACTAAACTACTTTAACAATTTGGAAATATGGGGTTAATAACGCTGTTGCTAGTCATACTCCATCGCATGTTGCTTATCACACCGGTGCAACCACCTACGTTGGCCCAATAGTAGGCCTGACTTACCCACCTGGTTTCCCACATTAGGCCCAACCCCATAATTACTATATATCTGCTTATTTCATGCCGTAGGCCCAACCTGTCCAGCCCGCTTCCACCAGCCTATTCCATGCCGCAGGCCCATCCTGTCTCGCCCGTATCCACTCCAACATGCCCATTGACTGCTCCATATTTGGCCTAGTCCATTGGTACCCCTGTTCAGCCCGCAAATAAGCCCGGGAACATGGGACCCACTACTCCCTCGGGTCAAGCTACTAATTTACCGCATGCATTTAATACCGAGACTCTTATGGACCTTGCCAACGATGCTTGGAATATGGATACAGGTGCGAGCTCTCATCTCAATAATTTGATTACTAGTCTTAGTGAATTTTTTAATACGTGTATGTATCCATCTATCTAGATTAATAACGGTCATTCTATACTCATCACTAATACGGGCCATAGTATTTTGCCAACTACTTTTAAATCCCTTCACCTAAATAATGTTCTTATTACTCCTTATATTTTCAAAATTTTGATTTCTTTCGTCAGTTTGTTCGTGACAATAATTGCACTATTGAATTTGATGCGTTTGGTTTCTCTGTTAAGGATTTCATGACGCGCTGGGTGCTTCTCCGATGTGATAGCAAAGGGGATCTTTACCTGGTCACGGCTCCATCTTCAATTCCTCATGTTTTTCTTGTCAGTCAGTATACGTGGAACCAGCGTCTTGGACATCCATGAAGTGACGTGTTACGCCGTCTTGTTTTAAATAATTTTATTTCGTGTAATAATGAGAAACCTCTCGTTCTTTGTCATGCTTGTCAGCTTGACAAACATGTGAGGCTTCCGTTTGTGAGTTCAGATACTGTAGTTAATTTGTGTTTTGACATTATTTACTCGGATGTGTGGACTTCACCCATCCCGAGTCTTTTAGGGTTTAAATACTATGTCTTGCTTTTGGATCATTATTCGCACTTTGTTTAGGCTTATCCTTTGATTAATAAATCTGATGTTTTGTCTAAATTTATATTGTTTCGTAACTATGGGTTTGGGCCGTGTGTTCCCGGTCTTTAATTAAATAATTCTGAATGTTAATTTTTCTTGTTGTTTTGTTCATTAAATTGAATTTGATAATTGTTTTCGTCTGTTTCGGAATTTTAACTAGGTGGTTATATCGCTGTTGAAAGTGCTGTGACTTGCGATCCTTTCAGTGGTGATCATTAGGGGAAGATTCGACAACCGCAAACTTGATACCGGGTTTCGGTATTGTTAGATTTTATGAATTGTTTATATAAAATTTTTTTTTTATTATGGCAGTGGAAGGTGCTGGACAGGGGGGGGGCGCGGGTCTGGGCCTTCCCCAAAGCCATAATTTATCACTGTCCATTATCAATAGGGGTTGGAGGGTGCGCCGATAATCGTTTCAGAGGGGGGGGGGTCCCTGCATGGTTGAGCAGCAGACGGTATCCCGGACGCGGGGCAAGCAATCTTCTCCCACTAAACTCCTCATTTTGGGTTTTTTAATTTAAGGCTCTTAATTATGGCCCATTCACGTACTTCGAAATGTTTTTTGCCTTTCTACTACCATTTACAACAACGATAAATTCTTTTTACCTGCTCTTCTTTTGTTTGGTCATTATTTGTTATGGTTAATTTATGAATTGGATTCTACTACCCCTCCCCTTTAGTGTGGTTAGGTACATTTGGGTTTGTTTGTTTATGTTACCCTATCTTACCCTACCTACTTATATATAAAATAAAACTTGAACCACGTGATACACCCTCACTATTATTTGGGACGCTTTACCAATCCATCGTGAGTGAGTTGAGAGTATCTTTTCTTGATTTTAAAAAAAAACTTGCTTGGATTTATAAAAAAATTTATAATAAAAAAAAAATACAATATCATAAGATTCATTATTTTCATCATGTTACATTTTGAATGGGATGTTTTTCCTTATGGCTCGACTCAACCCGCTTTACCACCTACCTATACCTTTTTAGTAAATTAGACATACCCAATATTATCCCACAAGCAATTACCACCAATCTCATTGTGCAACTCCTACCTAACCCATCACTCCAATTCATAAACCCTGATTCCAACAACAAACCTGTGTGGCCAATTACCTACCATGCCCAAGAACTCTCTACCTCCCAGTCCACCTCCAAATCCACAAAAACCAAGACCTACTTGCCTACCCAACCCAATCTGTCAGTTGCATCGGGCAAAAAACATATTGCGTCTCATTCAATCGTTAGCATCTAAGGAATTTAGTTAGATATAGGAAACTACCTTAAGCTTAAGTTTAATATCAACATTCATATGATGCTTTGCTTGCTTGCCAAAATTAGGGAGGGAAAGGGAAAACCAGAGAGGAGGAAAAAACAGCTCACGCTAGTTCAAAGTAAGAATATAAGAAATATAAAGTCTCAACGATAGATGCTTAGAATAGAAACTCTTCATATGGATCTCTTTTGGTCCATCTTCCGTACGGAGTTACTAGGAGGGAGGACGGGGGAAAAACCTGGTTTACACCATAGTCATTAGTAGATTGATTACTCTAGGTATTACTTGGACTAGATTCCTTAAGGACAAAACCGAAGCTTTCGATCAATTCGAAATATTTAGTAGGAAAATTCATAAACCAAATCAGGATGTACAATGATGTTGTAAATAAGAATCGACCACGATGTCGGGAGGGAGGGGGGGGAAAATTGTATTGGGATTTGATTTGAATGAGGGTTGCATTTGAGAGTTTTGTTTGATGCCATGGAACATCTATACACATCACTTGCTCAGCTGCTCCCACGCACCTCAATCAATATGCGCTGTAGGCTTTGTTTTTGAGAGGGAAAAAAAATAAAAAACAAAACAACAATCAGGACATTCTTTATGAAGATTTTAAGGAAATGAGTTAGAGGACTATGTTGACATGAGCAATCGTTACCCAAACGTTTTTGTGTAACGCCCGTTAGGGGGGACGGTCGTTGTTCGTCGTAGATAGCGGAGACGTAGCGTTAGTAGCGTAGAGCTTCAACATGCATTCGCACCGAATCTTAATTAGAGCAAATCTAGGAAAAAAAAACCCTTATGAATCTTGAGAGGTAGGAAACCTACTCTTGATTTACTTGAGAGTGTTTTGGAAGCAATTAAGTGCTTTTATTTTAAACACCTTAAGATACCTTCAGAGTTGACCCAAAGTATACGAATGTTGGTCTTTTTAGGGTTAGGGGTTACTCCCAAAATTTGTAAAGCCTACTCATCCTTAGTAATAAACATACTAGTAAACAAAAGTTCAAATAGAATCTCTCAATGTGACAGGCGATGTGAAACTCCTTCACCCTCTAAGCATTGAATTTATGAATGAAATGCCATTGACATGTGGTAATTGATGAAGTGACTGATTGATGGAGAATTGATTGAACAACACTCCTCCACCCACTACGACATCACCCTTGGTGTGGCATGATCTTGACCTTAGATGAAGAAGTAGAAGAAAGAATCAATATATAGCAATTTAAGGTTATGAAAACAGGAAAAACTTAGGAAAATAAATGACATCTGAGGATGGATGAAAACTTTAGAGATTAATTGAAATCGTTCAATATTAAAGGTGTCTTTTCAGGCCATCTATTAGGAAAAAATGTCATAGGAAACCTTTATTAACTAAAGAACCCTTTAGTAGATCAAAGCCCCAAAACCAAAGTAAACTTTTTTTTTGTTTTTATATCAACTATTAGAAACCTAAGAACTGTGTGAAGAGCCCTTCTATCTTAACGATGATAGTTTGGATCGTTGGATAGTCGCCCATGCATTGCAAAGAAGAAACACTAAGATTAAATCAAGTCATTGCTAACGACGTTTGGGACTTAGTTCCACAAAACCTAGAGAGGAATATGAATAAATCATAAGAACTAAGGTGGCCGGTTTCAGTTATGGTTTAGAAATAAGTTCGACGAGATGGTACTATGTCTTGTAATAAGACTAGGTTTTGTTAGCCCACCTTAATTATGCATTTGGTAAGAAACATTGGTTTGCTAAGGCTTATACTAAACAACAGAGGGCATCGTTTTTGATGAAACTTATGCCGAGTAGGTTTCTAGGACTACTCTTTGATGTCACTATAGGGATACTATTTAGCTTATGCTTGTGCTTTAGATTTTAAGCTATTCTAAATGGATGTAAAAAAAGTGCATTCCCTCAAACGGTTTTATCAATGAGGAAGGGTGTATGTGGCAAAACACTCTAGATTCATTAAACTTTCAAAAACCGGATCATGTTTTATACGCTTAAAAGAAAGCTTTATATACGGTCTTAAACAGCACCCAAAAGCTTGGTATGATAGATTTAAAAAGCTTTTCTTATTAAACATGCAAATACAAAATAGGAATGAAGGTAATAACACATTTATCTAAGGAGAAGAAAAGTTTCAACCTTCATCATCGTTTTAAATATTGTCGACGACATTATATTCGGCTCGACTTGTCAAAACATGTCCCTGTTAATGAATTTGCACAATCATGCATGACCATGACGAGTTCGCGAAGAGCATATGAATATCATGATGGGTGTTGAAGCATTAACTTTCTTCCATTGGAATTACACATTATTGGAAGATGATTATTTTTCTTTAATCAATCTAAATATAATTTAAAGAAAGAATATGATTATTAAATTTGTTCTTTTCTTAGCTTTTTAGACAGATCTAAACCAATGAAAACCCCCTTGTCCTATCTGATACTAAACTCACGGAAAGACAAAAGAGTTTAGAGAGCAAGAGAATAAGTTGTGAATTGGTAGGATTTTTTTTATGGATTAGTGCCAAAGTAAAGTACGAGAGCATCATGATAGGTAAGTTTTTATACCTTTCGACAACAGTAGGGCCCCGCCGTATCAATCTTAGTGTCATGCCTTTGTCCCCGCTTCTAAAGAGGATTCCCAACACCCTACACCTTTGAATACCTAACGACAAGTAGGCCCGATATCATGTTTAGTGTCTGCCTTTGTGCCCGCTTCTAAGAGGCTCCCAACACCTCTCACCTTGAAGCAGTTAAGCATATCCTTTGATACATTAAAGGCACTACGCACTTAGGATTATGGTATCCTAAGGGGACCGGCATAGAAATAGTAGTATATGCCGACTCTAATCATGCGGGAGATTATGTGGACCGAAAGAGCACTAGCGGTATTTGTACATTCGTGGGATGTTGTTTGACATCTTGGTTCTCGAAGAAACAAACCGCTCTTGAGATATCCACTACCGAAGCCAAATACGTAAGCACCGGAAAAGCATGTCAACAAGCACTATGGATGAAACAAACTCTTATCGACTACGACGTTTGACTCGACGACGTCCGATCATGTGCGACAATAAAGGCGCGATTGACCTTAGTAAAAACCCGGTGCAACACTCTCTAACAAAACATATCAAAATTCGTCATCACTTTCTTCATGATAATGTCCAGAAAGGACATATCTCAATCGAAAAAGTGCCGTCCGTCGAAAACATCGCTGACATTCTTACGGAACCCCTTAACATGAATCGTTTAACTATCTACGTCTTGGTTTAGGAATGACGGAACACATTCCATAAATTGTGTTAGTCCGCTTCTCTTTCTTCTGCCTTAATTCTAGTCCGTGTTCCATTCCGTGTCGTGACAATTTAACAATTTCATCCGAAGCTTGTTAAATATTTTTAATTCGCGAAATGCAAATTAAAACGTCACTCTCTTTTGTAAAGCTTTTGTCAAAACTCAGTCCAAAAACCCTCGCTGAGGGCGGCCCCCATATCTCAGGCGACCCCAAAGCTTATTTGGGCGGCCCCCTAATCGATATGGGACCGCCACCAGTAGGAATCAAAATTTCTCACTTTATCAAAAAATTCCAAAACTAAAAAACAAACACCCCTATTCCCTGCTGGTGCGACGAACACGAACACAAAACAACCAAAACTCAAAATCAATCACCAAAACACCAATTAAAGACCGAATCAAGACTAATAATCATTCCTAACACCACAATGATCATCAGTTGTAAGTCATTTCATCTATTTTCTTTCAATTTGAGTCTAAGATTCATGATGAACACAAAAATTGAAATTGGGGATTTTTCATTTTTCTTTTAATTTTGTATAATTAGGACTACGAGGATATAATGTATAACTAATATGCTTCCCTTAGACATATGATTTACATACACTAGTGAGTTTTTCGAAAAATTGATTTTGAACCAAAACCCCAATTTTATTTTCAAATCACTCACGTTAGGAACATAATAAAATTGTTGTTATGCGTTGTTAATACAACTTAAAAATGTTTTTAAACACATGCATAATGATCTCATGAACACAGGTTGAGATACATAATTCATATGTATTTTTCGACATGTTTGGATGAGCAAAATCAAATTAAGGAGCGTTTGGGTTAACTCTTAGGATTTTATTCTTAGGTCGAGTTAATCGTTACTCCACATTTGTCACATTTAGGCACACACTAGAAACAATGTCCACACAATACTAAAAGTAAATGATAATAAAATGTGATATCAATACTTTCTTTCTAGGTAATCATGCCTCGCAAACTTTCTAGGTAATCATGCCTCGCAAATCATCTGAACACCATAAAAATACAAGACACTACATCCCAATAATTTTACATGAATACCGTTCACCTATAAAAGAAAGACCAAGAAACCTTGAAAGTAGCTACATTCATGAGGGTCGAGTGGTTTTTGATGACTTTGTAGATCTAAACTATGTTTGGTCTTTGTTTCATTTTCTTGAGTTTCAGTGTCTTCTCGAATTTAATGACCAAATTTGTCCTTGCTTCATATTTAAGTTTTATAGTCAATATCAAATAAACTATTCTGATGAAGGTCAAATGTTCATCGAATTTGTGATTCAAAATCAATTCTTTTCTTACTCTCTTGAAGAATTTGCTCAAATTCTTGATATACCTTGTGAGGGTGCTTGCATATTTACCGACAGGTAGTCACTTGACGAGTTGGCATATGGTGTCCCTACGGATGATCCATATCAAACCAAACCTCCTTTTCCTGATGTCATCATTTCATATATTCAAATTGATCGAGAAGGTCAAGTCACTCGTATCCATCATGAGCAAGAAATTGATGTTCATGATCATCAAATTCTCACTCGTTAAATTGTGCCAACCCTGAAGCTTTTGGAAGAAATTATCTGGGAACATGTTTTCTTTTTGTGGGGGTAATCGAGACCATGTTCCCGTGTGTCTTTGTTACATGCTCTATTATGTTGCAAGATCCAAAAAGTTTAACCTGGCCTATTATATGGCAAAATGAATGAAGTGGGTCACTAAATAATCTAGGTTAATTCTACCCTATGGTATGCTATTAACCCGTTTGTTTAAATTCGTCATGAGTGAGAGTCCTGAGTTGTTAAATGAGTCGTATGTCTTGTACAATCGTGTCATGAATCCTCTTACCGCTAAACAATAGCGAAAGGCTAGAAAGGATCATGGCACGAGAAGAGGTCGTCACTCCACTTCTTCTTCCTCCGCCTTCGATTAACCATCCTCCTCTCATCTTAACGATGATGATTATGGGAATGACGAATGGACCTCGCATGCAAGCACTCCTTCCCCCACTCGTTTTGTTAATTCATTAATAAATGAGGTTCCTCGAGTCTTTCATAACCCACCAAACATTGACCCTGACATGGAACCGTTTTACACCCGCCAAACTGAAATCATCAACCGTCAAGCTCAGATACGAGATGAGCATCGTGGTGGATTAAGGTCAATCGAGAAAGGCCTTTGAAACTTATGGAGAAACATGAAGAAGTGAGCAATTTGGAAAATTGCTATATGACAATATTAATTCTATTTACTACCTTATTATGATTAAGTACTTAAATATATGATATTTAGTAGTAACTTAGTACGTAGTACGGGCAACATAACTTGCCTTGGATGATCATTTCATTTTTATCATCCTAAACACTTGTTTGCATGCACCTTGATACAATATGGTTATTTATATTATGCATGATTATCTCTTAGTTCATACACCTATATGTGCTTCTTTAATAGAATTTAGGATAGTCAATTTTGTGAATTTGATTATTGGATATTAGATGATCCATGGTAAAATAGGATTGACTGCAAAAGGGTGTCTTTAGGAAACTTTTTCTGGACACGTTTTACAAAAAATTGAAAAACTAGAAAAATTCTGCTCCTTTAGAAAACGGCCCGCATTAATACTAGGCGGCCCCCTAATATATCTAGGACCGCCATCAGAGTCATAAGAATTTTTTTGTGGCCACCTGATTTTCTATGCAATTGACTATCCTCTTTACTAGACACATCTATACTTTTTGCATTTTGCTAAACCACTTTTGGAATCTATTTTCTTAATCCTCATGCTTTGCCTTTTCAATCCTATGCTTCCTAATTAAATGAGCCATCCTTCCCACTCTTCTTATCATCTTCATTTTCTTCAAACCATTCTACCATGGATTCCACTCAAGCTTCTTCTTCTAACCCTTTTAAGAAAATCAAACTAACCATAATCCCTCCTAGACAACTATTTGTTAACATTTCTAGTGATGAAGATGTCACCACCACACCCTCTCCCATAACAACATCCTCTTCTTCTTCTCTACCAAATGCACCATCAAAAACTCCTTCCACCAAAGATACATCATCTACCTTTGAAACTACTTCTTCCTTATTTGAATCAAAACCTCAATCCTCACCTCCTAATTTTTATGACACACCCTATCCTCAACCATCCAATCCTTTTCTTGAAAATGTCATGGATGCACCTCTAAGACCTTCATATCCACTTCCACTCCAAAGTTATCCCTCCTTGGACATCACTCTTTCCTTTTTACCAATCACCCCTCTTGATCACATTCTTGATACCACATCACCACCTTTACCATAACCACAACCTCAACCACCTCTCATAGGTCACCCTATTTACTTCAACTATCATGATTATCATGGGTCAACTTGTCTTTGTTGTTTTCACAACCGCAATCTTATCTTTTCTCTTAGGGATGAGATGAACCTAATGT